>PVJH01040195.1:0-15905 GCA_004026705.1 Nesogale talazaci
CTCCCAGGCGAGGCCCCCCGAGCCCCCTAGGCTCCTCGCACATGCGCACAAAGCTCACCGGGACTCCATGCCCCGGCAGGCCTAGCGCCAAAATCCTCCAGGCCCCGCCCCCTAACACTCACAGACCTGGAGCTCCGCCCACCAGTCCGCCCCCTCGCCTGGCTTAGAACTACATTTCCCAGAAAGCATCGCGGTCGTTTAGACTCCCCATTGGTCTTTCCTGGCACGAATGGTAAGTCCTCTCGCAGGTCCGCCAAACTCATTGCCCGACCCCCCCCCCGCGGACTACATTTCCCAAGAAACACCGCGACAGAAACGGGTTCCCATTGGTTGTTCGCTGTCTAGGTGCGCTTGTCCCCAAATGGTTCCGCCGCAAACACTTACCAAGGCGGAAAACGCGGCCCGAGGTCTATTGTTCCTGGACGGAGCAAAAGGGAGAATCGCTTTCAGCGCCGCCGGCCTCACTGCTCTCTGCCTCACTTTGGTTTACTGTATCTCCCAGGAAGCATTGCGGCACGAACGGTTTCCTATTGGCCCTTGCTGACCCAAACGGTTTCCCGCCGCCCGCGCTTCGTTTCCGTCGCCAGCGTAAGGACTACGTTTCCCAGGAAGCGTCGCGACAAGGACGATTCGGTGTGGTCCGAGCGTTGATCTCGCAGGTGCGCAGGCGTGTGGATGGGAAGCCGTGGCGGGGAAAGTGGTGGCGGGGTTGCCATGGAGACTGGAGGAGGCCGACCTGGGTCTGACACCCAGAAAATGGAAGCGCTGGACTCCCGGAGCGACCTTGCGAGGGGAAAAGGGGATCGAGCCAGAATGCTCCACCCCTCGATAATGGGTGGCTTTTCTCTGGGGAAGGGCTAAGACTGGGGGATCCAAGGGCAGTGGACGCCGGGATTCCCTCAGTTCGGGTGGCCTGGCACCGAGCACAAGCCTCTGCCCTCAACTTGCCCTCGTGAGTGACAGACAGGTGATGGCGTACCTTTCAACGTAGTCCTTGGGGCAGACGCTTTCTGAAACAAACTCCCGGTTACTCCAAATAGACAGGCAGGGTCCATCACCATGACAAAATATAAATTACCGCGCTGAAGTTAGGATTATGGAGGATACTTTTTGGCCCCCAGCTTCTCTTCGGTTGAGATAAACTTTTTGAATAATGTCATATGCCAACCTTTAGAAGTCATCAGTAATGTATCACTTGGCAAACCAACCTCTTTCAAGTATTGTTTGTTTTTCTTTGTTTTGTTTGTTTGTTTGTATTGGGGGCATCACTGCCCTCTGGTGCTGGGAGTAGGAGGCCCAGCCTTGCTGCTGGATTTGAACCTCCAACCCAGTGGGCTGCAGTCCCGCGCACAACCACTAGGCCACCGGGGCTCAGCCCCCTCTTTCAAGTATTGTTACCAAAAATCCATGATAATTGGTACAGTCCAATTGATTTTAATGTCAGAATTTTTTTTGTTTTAAGTATTGCTGAAACCATTTGTCAAGTTTGGATGTTGCATTAAGGACGAACACTCAATTACCTGGAATGATAGTACGATCTGTTTCCTCACTCAAAAGTAACACTCGAAGTCAGCCTGCCTGCCTGAGCATGATGTTAATTTAACACTGATGCATATGGGGTCAGACTTGCCATACACACTTTTAGGATTAGGTGGTGACTTTTATGGGATAAGAAATTTGTTCAGGGGGCTGAGCCCTGGTGGCGTAGTGGTTGTGTGCGGGACTGCAGCCCACAGGGTTGGCGGTTCAAATCCAGCAGCAGCTCTCCAGGAGCAAGGCTGGGCCTCCCACTCCCACCAGAGGGCAGTGATGCCCCCCCCCCAAAAAAAACAGAAATTTGTTCAGGATAGAGGGGGCAAAGGCACAAATGTCATCAGTATCACTGGATTATACATGTAGAAATTGTTTTCCTCTGTGTGCTCTCAACAAGATAAAATTAGAAAAATCTTTCCTTTAAAAAAAAGAACACGAGGTTTTTGACTCGCGTGAACAGTTAGAGTTGGGGAAACCCACAGAGGCAGTTCTACCCTGTCCTGTAGACTCCGCTTACCCTCCTTTCAAAGTGCCTCTGCATGGGCTGGAATCACCAGCCTTCCAGCCACTGGCAGCATGCCCAACTGGCTGCCCCTCCCAAGAACTCCCAGGCAGGGCCCCCACCCCATAAGGAAACCCAAACCAAGCCCTCTGCCTCAGAGTCGATTCTGATCCATAGCAAACGGACAGGACAGACTAGTGCTACCCCTGCAGGTTCCTGAGGCTGTAAACCTTCACAGGAGCCTCTTCTGCTTCCCTTGGTGTGACTGGTGGATTCGAACCACTGACCTTGTGGTTAGAACTTCAATGCCATCAGGGCTTGTAGACTCGCTGTCATCGACTTTGATTCCAGCTCCTAAGGTGACACTGTCCCTGGGTGTTCTGAGACTGTCAATCATTGGGGAGCAGGAAGTCATTTTCCTCTGGTGGAATGACTGACTGATGGATTCAAACCACGGACCTTGCAGGGAGCAACCCAGCCTTTAATGAACCTACTCCAACTGCCTCCTTAGCTTCATCTGCAGTCAACCCCATAGCCTGTAAAATCCATGCCAGGCTCTCTGGCGCCCCCGTGTGCATCAGAGTAGAATGTGCTCAGTGGGGTTTGCGGTGACTTTTTTTTCCTTTCCCCTGGAACAGGTTGCCAGACCTTTCTTCTAACACTCCTCTGGTTAGGCTCGGGCCTCCAGCCATTTGCGTGGGAGCCAAACGAGCGCGTTTCCCAGGGACTCTGGGTAATCAGGTGGATTGTGGGACAACCTGATGGTGGCATGTAGGTCCCCCCCAGTGCTAAGCACTGCCTCCTTCCCTGTAGCCTTACAGTGGGGACTCACGGGTTATGTGGGGTCTATATGAAGGTCTACGGGGCCTCCCTGTCATTGAGGCAACCCCCTACTCTGTGGGCACCAGGGTTACGGGAGCTTTAAAGAGGCAGGGCACCACCCTTTCTTCAAGTCATGGATCTCACCTCAGGCTGCAGCTATCCCACCCCAAGGTCAACTGCTTTGTGGTACAAAAGACCCTCAGATCGATGCTAACCCATTCTAGAAGGAACGTGAAGATGCAGTCGAGTTCCAAATCAATTTCCCCATAAGAAATACCCGAAGATGGAGCCCCAGTGGTGCAGTGGTTGAGTGTGGGACTGCGGCCTACGGGCTTGGCGGTTCAAATCCAGCAGCAGCTCTCCAGGAGCAAGGCTGGGTAGCTCCCACGACCATCAGAGGGCAGTGATACCCCCCCCCCCAAAAAAAAAAAGAAATACCTGAAAACCGACTAATCCATTCTCGACCACCAAATTTTTTGCCCTAACCTTGTGTTTTTATACAGAACATTGCACAGAAATTTCAAAGACAATAAGTTCAGTTAAATAATATAATAAGAAGCACAACACTAAAATTGTTTTAACAACTGCACTAGAGCCCATACCTTACGATTGACAAGTAACTGGATCTGTGGACACAGATGTGGAGAGGAGATTGGAGAGTCATTGTTCAGAAGAGGAATCCCTTTCCATAAAATCTACTGGAAGCTGTTTTTCAGAAGTTTATCCCCCTTCTTTGTGTGTGTGTGTGTGTGTGTGTGTGTGTGTGTGTGTCTGTGTCTGTGTCTGTGTTCTACTAGGATCTGGCTGGCTTTCTCTAAAGAAAAATCTGTCTAATGTGGTCTGCTGTTGGCATTTCCTTAACTATTTTCTAAAAAGACTTACTAAATTATCATAACAATATCGATGGCAAGGTTAACCAGTTCCTTATGATGATTCTTTTCTTTTTTTTTTTTTTTTTTGCTTTTGTTTTTAGGCATCACTGCCCTCAGGTGGTGGGAGTAGGAGGCCCAGCCTTTGCTCTGTGGAGCTGGAATTGAACCTCCATCCCAGTGGGCCGCAGTCCCGTGCACAACCACTACGCCACCGGGGCTCAGCCATGATGATTCTTTTCAAAAAAACCTTTCGGGCTGAGCCCCAGTGGCGTAGTGGTTGTGCGCGGGACTGCGGCCCACTGGGACGGAGGTTCAATTCCAGCAGTGGGGCTGGGCCTCCTACTCCCACCACCGGAGAGCAGTGATGCCCCAAAAACCAAACCAAAAAAAAAACCTTTCTTAGGACCCATGTTTTTTCATCTAAAAACAATACAAAAAGCCACAAAAACTAAGAAAATTATAGCCAAAGCCTTGGAACACAGCTACAGAAGGTTTAGACAACTCGTACTAACGCCAACAAACGCCCCGCGTCCGAAACACAAACTGCTTTTATTTACAAGAATCACTTGAGACCTGTCGGATTCCAGTGTTTTGTTCGAGCGCTGATGCAGAATTTTCTCGGCGTTTCACATGGACATCCAATCACGTGTGCGGAGCACGATGCGGTTGGCCACCAGGATTCTGTACAGCTACATCACTTCCTGTCCACTTGATAAAGAAGTGAAGGGGTGGTGTCAGGCCTGTCAATCAGGCGACAGCCTGATGACACCTCCTCGTGGGCGTGGCCTTCTCATGAGGCTCCTGGGACCTCCCCCTGCCCACCTTGCAAAGACCCTGAGACCTGCGAGAAGCCCCTCTCTCTGCTTCACCTTCCTGTTGAAGAGACGTGCTGGGAGGGCTGGAGGAGACCCGGGGAGGCTGCACCAACAATAAGATGCTTCCTCCGCCATTGCACCACCGGCCCGTGATCGCCCTGCATTCGCATCATTACAGGGGCTGTGTGAGTCGAGAGAGATGGATGGGCTAGTATTGGACGTATGAGCTAAGAGCAGGTTCGTGGACTTGATCTGGGCTGGGCTGGGATGTTTTCTGGGGGTATACAATTACTCTGATACAAACTCTTCTACACATATGACTGTCTCTGGATTTGTTTCTGTAGTCAAGCGGGACGAACACAAGCTTGATCCATCCCCCACCGCCCACCCCTCAATCAGGAGAGCTCAGGCAAGACACTCTAGGGGACAGTGAGCTCAAGCTGGGGGGTCGCCGACCCCTTTGGGGGTCAAATGACTCTTTCACAGGATCGCCCGATTCATCACAGTAGCAAAATCAGAGTGACAAAGCGGCAAGGAAAATAGTTTTATGGTTGAGGGTCGCCACCACACGAGGCTGGTAGGGTCTTCCACACCCGGCGGCAGCTGGGTGGATTTGACCCCTCAATGTTCAGGTTCATAGTGGAGTTCCAACCTAGGTTACTCAATGCACTGCTCCCCGCAAGAGGAGCGGTTTGAAACCAAAGATGAGCCTTGCCACTCCTGAAAAGATGTACAGTCACTGAAACAGTCAGGTAGCGGGACAGGGGCGTGTTCCTCTCCATGCCCAGGGGCCCCCTGGAGGTGACTGGCAGTCAATGCAGGCTTAAGGGCATGTACCAGCTCAGACCCCTGAGCTGGCCCTGGGTGGGCCCTGGAAACTGGCACCTGGAGACCATGGCCCTTTTTCTCCCTGCTCCTCTCTGCCACTCGGCCTCCCCCAGGCCTCCGGTCGCCACGTGTGGGAACGCAGTCCTGTGTTCAGTTCATTGTAAAGCCGGAAACGTCTACCCTTTCTAAAAAAAAAACCACTTGGATCCCAAGCCTGGCTTGGCCGTGGCTTTCCTTCTCGTGGGAAGCCAAGGATGGCAGAACCTCCAGGGGGCAGCTGTGCCCTGCCCTGCGAGGTCGCTGTGACTTGGCCTGGCATGGCTGGCAATGGAGGGTGGCCTTCTTCCAAGGAGCCCTGGTGGCAGGTCGCTGTCTCGTGGCACTACAGACCACGAGGTCAGCAGTTTGAAACCGCCAGCCGCTTTGAGGGAGAGCGTCCGGGGCTTTCGACTCCCATGCATTGGGCCATCTACCCAGCCCACAGGGCCAGTCGACCCTGTAACGACGACTGTGGGTTGGGATCCAAGCGGGGTCAGTGACGGAGCTGGTTTGGGGGAGGAGTTCTGGGGATTTCAAGCTCGGCTGCTAACCACAAGGTCAGAATTGACTCGGCGATGAGCCATGAATTGTGTGTTTGTTCCTTATTTTTTGTTCTTTTCGGGGACCTAAAGAGTCTTTGGGAAGAGGTATCAGAAGTCCCAAAACACAGCCAGATGGATGTGAGGGTGCGTGGCTGCAGTCCGTAAGACCGTTGGGCAGTCCTCTCAGGAGGGCCGCTGGGATGGGTGATAAAGTCAGGGTGCAGTTTAGCTCAGACCCTCTCGTTCAGGGGTTCTCAACCTTCCTCATGCTGCGACTCTTTCATAAAGTTCCTCACGTGGTGGTGACCCCCAACCATGAAATTATGTGCGTTGCTACTTCGTCACTGTGATGAATCGGGCAACCCGTGTGCAAGGATTGCCCGACCCCACACAGGGTCATAACCCACAGCTCGAGAAACACTGCTATCTAGGTCAAAACTACCCCCCCCTTACTGTTATGGCTTGCACTTGTTTCACCTCATTAATCAAGTTAGACTTGCTTGTGTTCATTTCTATATGAAAGCTCACACAGTACAGGAAAGGCAAGCTGGCTAAAGCCTCAGGAATAGTCACCCTCATGGTTCCCTGAGGGTGTGGGCGGGGGGAGGGAGGGGGAGAGGGAGCCGATGCCAGTGATGATGGCATCACCTCACCGCATGGGACTGTGACTAGATATATTGGATTGTGCAAAATGAGTCAATAAAATTATAATTTTTAGTCTGAGCCCCAGTGGCATAGTGGTTGTGCGCGGGACTTCGGCCCACTGGGATGGAGGTTCAATTCCAGCAGCGCCTCCGCAGGAGCAAAGGCTGGGCCTCCTACTCCCACCACCAGAGGGCAGTGATGCCCCCCAAAAAGTAAAACAACTGTAATTTTTATTAAAAATAGCTTCACAGTCTGGGAAACCCACAGGTACTGCCCTACCCAATCCTATACATGGCTAGGAGTCCGACTCGTGTGTTTTTCTGGTTTCTTTCTCCAGGCGTGGCTGGAGGGTATGCACCCCGACCTGTCTGTTGGCAGCACAGCACAGAGCCTCCAGAGCTCCATCAGATTCAGCCTGTAGTCACTGCCAGGTACCCAGGAGACCACGGGCTCCCTTCCTACAATAGAGGGAGGCCCCGTCAGGTCTCAAGGCTCTGTGAGCAGAACCTCACCGTAACTACAAGCTCTGGGCAAAGGCCCTCTTCTCAGCGTCCACGTTGCCTCCTCCAGGAAGCCTTCCAGGACCACCCCAACCAAGAGAGCCATGGGTGACCACCACCACCTCCCTCAGGCTGCAGCTCTCTTTCCCAAATGGCCCCTTCTGCCCTTGGCTTCATCCCACCAACCAGCCCTGGGGGCCCCCAGCTCTGAACTCTGGGGGAGGGAGGCCCGCCTGGGTGCCAGGGTCAGCAGAGTGCAGGGAAAGTGGTTCCTCCCCCCACCCCCACCCCCGCTAGGCCCCAGAGGGGGGTAATTCCTTTGGCAGAAGCCTCCCTCCCATCCACCCAAGCCTGCTGCCCTGAGCCTTGTGCCTCCACCATAATTATGCGCTAATTAATGCCTCCCTTTGTGTGCTGTTGGAGAGCAGAGTTCAGGGCCTGGAGGGCAGGTACTTCCTCTCTGCTGCTGGAGAGAGGAGAAAGGGACCACCACCAGCTGCAGACCAGACCCTCCCAGCAGGCAGAGAGGGGGCAGGCAGCTGAAGGGCAGGGGCATGGCTACCTGCACCCCCCACTACCAGGGATGATCCCCCTCCTTCCTGGCTGCTTCCTGTGTGGCAGAGTCCACTCGCTCCTGATGGTCTCTCGAGGTTGGCGGTTCAAACACGGAGAGCGGAAGGAGAGGCGGGATTGGCTCCCAAGAGGATTTAATAGACAGAACCAAATACATAATAGTCACCGATAAAACGGGGGAGGGAAAAGTCTGAATCCAAAAGAAAGCCGAAAGTGATAGTAATGAGAACTACTTGAACACATCAAAGGGAGAAAGAAATGGTAGGGTATTGAAATATTCTTGTCTGCATGAATTCCCTCTCTGATGCACTCCCTGAGGGTAAAACTGCTCACAGACCCGGTAAGGGGTCCGAGGGGATTCGGTGGTGGTTAAGTCCCCATTGGCCCTCTGCAAATGGACTTTCACGGTCATCTCTCACCTTCTGCGAAACAGACTCCCGGCCATGGAATCAATGCCGGCTCATGGTGACCCCACAGGGCAGGGTGGCCTGTCTATAGTCTACGGTCACTGTCTACGGAGCAGGAAGCCTCGACTTTCTCCCAAGGAGTGGCTGGAGGTTTCGCACCGCTGACCTTGTGGGTCAGACCGCCCTATCTATCTGTTAGGCTCCAGCTCCCAGCCAGGAAGGGGCGGTGCACCTAGGTGGGTGTTAGGTGCACCTGGACTGGCCCATCTAAGCCAGCCAGGTGAATTTGACTCAGCCAATGGGGTGGTCCAGTATCGTCCACCACACCTTCCAACGGAAAAGCCAGAGACTATGCCCGCTGGCTCTCTCTCCCAGTGACTGCTGGACTCCTGCAACCATGCCTTGGGTTCTGTCTGGCTTGTGTTCCATTTGCTACAAAACCTGAAGCGGCTTCTAACTCTCTTGGTTTTTTTTCAATCATTTTATTGGGGCCTCATACAACTCTTATCACAGTCCATACATACATCAATTGCATGTAGCCCACATTTGTACATTTGTCCCCCTCATCATGTTTGAAACATCCTCCTTCTACTTAGGCCCTTGGTATTAGCTTCCCTTATTTCCCCTCCCTCCCTACTCCCCCTCCCTCATGAACCCTTAACAATTTACAAATTATCATTACTTTGTCATATAGGACACTGTCGGGTGTGTCCCTTCACCCACTTCCCTGTTGTCCATATCCCAAGGAGGAAGTTATATGTAGACCCCTGCAATTGGGTCTCCTTTCTACTCCACCTTCCCGGTATCACCACTCTCACCACTGGTCCTGAAGGATCATCTGTCCTGGATTCCCCATGTTTCCACCTCCAGTGTACATTCCCTGGTCTAGTTGGATTTGTAAGGCAGAATTAGGATCATGATAGTGGGGGGAGGGGGGCGGGGAGGAAGCATTTAAGAATGAGAGGAAAGTTGCGTATTTTATTAACTTTCATAAAACTCACTTGGATCACAGATCAGAATTCGACATGAATTCTTTCCCCTTGGGAAGCCAAGGACCAAGGTATATTTCTCCCACGAGAGAACGCTAACATAACCAGGACGCCTTGCTGCAAGCCACATGTTCAGATTTGAAGTTCTAGTGCAATTCCCTCCTCTGATCTTTTATTTTATGACCCGCTGGAAGTATATTCACTTGCCCATGCCAGAAAATTCGGAAGACAGCTACTTGGCCAACTGTCTGGAAGAGATCCATATGTGTGCCCGTTTCAAAGAGGGGTGACCCACCAGAATGCTCCAGGATAGAAGCATATCGTTGAGATCACACACGGGTAAGGCTCTGCTTAAGATCATCTGACAGCCGTTCTGCTGCAGCAGAACATTGGCAGGGAACTGCCAGTTCAAGACCTCTTTAAAGGAGTATGAAGGGGCTGAGCCCCAGTGGCGTAGTGGCTGTGTGCAGGACTGCAGCCCACTAGGTTGGTGGTTCAAATCCAGCAGCAGCTCTCCAGGAGCAAGGCTGAACCTCCTACTCCCACCAGAGTGCAGTGATCCCCCCCCAAAAAAAAAAAAAGGAGTGTGAAGAGCAAAGACGTTACTTTGAAGACTAAGGTCTCCTCCTCTGCATCATATGCATGTGGAATTTGCACAGTGAATAAGAGAGACCAAGGAAGACTAGATCCATTCAAATTGTGGTGCTGGAGAAGAATATTGGAAGTCCATGGACTGCTAAGAGGACAAGCATCTGTCCTGGAAGAAGTTGGGTCAGAGTGCGCCTCAGACGCAAGATTGGCAAGACCTGGTCTGACGACGTGCTTTGGACATATTGTCAGCAGAGACCAGTCCCTAGAGAAGGACGTCGTGGGCTTTTTTAGTTGTTATTTTCAAAATAACAGTCTTAGGTTATTGATTGTTCAACTCTCGACAAGAAAGCATTTTTTAAAAATAGAGGAAGAAACCAGGTATTGGCAAAAGTCTCAGACTGTGCATCATGTGCTGTCCCTGGGGGGTAGGGTGGGGCTCTTTACAGACCCAGTTTGGGTCTTCTCCGATGTCTTCCAATCGATTGGGGAAGGGGCCGATTCTGCTTCTGTGTCTTGACCAGCAGCAATCTCTTGGTTCTTAGACGACAATGTGGAAACCACCACACCAAAGTGGCAGAGAGGGGGGAGAGGGTGGGGGGATCTCGTGCTTGGTACAGGAGAGGGGCAGCCAAAGAGAGGGAGGCCCTGGAAGAGATGGACACAGTGGCTGCGTCAGTGGGCTCAGGCACAATTGTGAGGTCGGCCCAGGACTGGGTAGTGCAGAGGGCCGCTATGGGTCAGAGCCAATGACAAGTCTTTAACACCCCCTAGGGAGCTACACACACACACACACACACCCCTAACCACAGCTTACACACAGGGATGCCAGGGAAACCCACCAGCCAGAGGATCCTTCTCTCTGCAGGCCTGGGAGAAGCCGCAGGGCGGGGAGGGTGAAGGGGTTCAGCCCATCACCCTCCAGGGTGTACAAACTACTGTTGTTTTATAGGTCTGTGAACAGGGCACCCAAAGGGGGTGGGGTGGGATGGGGAAGAGGCAAGAAGACAACGCTAGCAGGTTTTACGATTTGTTTATTTACACCAGCCAATATCAATTACCACAACCTCCCGGCATTAATTGTCTCCCCCGCTGCAGGCAGGGCAGTAGTGGGACTGCCAAGACAGGCGTCCCTGGAAGAGGTCACATCCTGGGGCTGAGGCCGGTTCCTCCTCCTCCTCTCAACCCTGGGGGCCAGCGGTCTTCTCCCTAAAGAGCCTGTGGTGCCCTGTCCAGCCTGATGAATCCACCAGCACCCCCGCCCCCTCCCCCCGTCCTCCGAGAGAGCAGGGCCTGTCTGCTCCTGGGAGGCCCCGCTGTGTTGCTGAGTCTGCAGGCATGGTGGGTTTTGAGGCGCACGGTGCAGCACGGAGCCTCGCCTATTAATGGGAAGGTAGGTGTATGTGTGTGGGGTGGGGGGGAAGGGCGCTCCACTGTGGGACCCTGGATAGAAAGGCCTGAGACGCCCCCCACCCCCACCCCCAAGATGTGGCATTGGGTGCGGGCTGCGGGGTCACCAGTTCGGGAACCAGTCTGCGCCTCCGGTCCCGTAGGGTCGCTCAGGGCTGATCCCGTCCCCGGAGTGGTTCAGCAGCTGGCCCTGCGTTCTGCGAATGAGGAGCAGCTGGGGAAACCCCAAGTCCGCGGCCTTCTGGACCTGGTGGGCGCCTCAGTCGCCAGGCCCCCCGGCCCCGAGCAGGAAGGCTCACCCTCACTCTCTTAACCTGGAGGAGGGCAGGGGAGAACGGTCTCGCCCTCGGGTCGGCCGCGGGCTTCGAACTACCACCCTGAGGAGGCACCGGGGCTCACGGGGAACCGAACGCGGTGGGGCACACGGGGACGCACGGGGCAACAACGGCCCCGGCTTGTTTGGTCCCCCGCTGGCCTTCACCTGTGGCGGGTCCTCCTGCCTCCGTCTGCCCACTACGGCTGTGTCCCGGGGCCTGACATGCTAGCACTGGGCGCCCGTTAGGGGAGGGGCGGATAAAGGGTCAGGCCAGGGCCTGCTTTATCCAGGGCCCCTGCACTGGGGTCTTCTGCGCAGAACCCTCATCGAAGCCTGCCACGTCCCGAGCCCCACTGTTTACCCCACCCATCACCCACCCCACGCCCCAGCCACCCTCCCTTGCCCCCAACAAGCCACCGTGTGCAAGCCCAACCTCAAGTGCCCTTTAAGTACCCGCCACCTTCTCTGCAGTCACCCCCCAACCCCACCCACACTCTGCACCTGCACCTCCTGGTGGCTTATTCATCCACAACAGGAGACTCTGCGCCGTGACCCAACTCGATGTGCTGGGCTGGCGGAGGCTGATGTCTGAGGCAAGGCCACAGAGAGCATAGCCCTTTCCACCTCTGTCCCCTGGACACTGGCCATCTCAGAGGGTGTGCAGCAGGTGGCAAGCCATCAGAGGCTTCAGGCCCCCAGCTTTTTTTTTGGGGGGGGGGCGGGGAACCAGATCAAAAGCAGCTCCCCCAGTCCCACAAGTAGCCAACCCACCAGGCAGGTTCATCTGGATGCTTAGCCACCCTACAAGACAGAGTAGGACTGTCCCACAGTGTGTCCAAGACTGACGTCAGCCCTGATGGGAACAAGCCCCCTTGTCTTCCAAGGAGCAGGTAGCCGGTGAGCTCAAACCACTAGCCTCTTCCATCCGCAGCCCAACTTTGACCTAACTCACTTGGCCATCAAGGCCCCCCTTCCTTGTCCCAGGCAACGTTTGAGACACCAAGGCACCTAACCGTGACCTCCGCAAGACCTGTGCCGGCATCAACCCCACTCAGCGGCTCCCCTTTCCCCTGACCAGCAGAGACTGCAATGGTAAGTCCCTGTCGTGTTGGACCTTTAAGGCTGCGGGTCATTTGTCTGGTGGAAGGACAGAAGGAAACCTGGAGGAACCAGAACTCAACGGGGCTGCCTTGTCTCTCGGGGTCCCACCTCACACAGCACTCCTCTGTTGTTCTCTGCCGCTGGGAAGCACCTAGGTTTTCTTCTCCTGACAGATCTCTGCCATCCACGGCTTTGCAGGTTGTGCACAAAGCAAAGCAAAACAAACTCAGTGTCATGGAGTTGATGCCAGCTCAGAGTGACCCTAGAGGCCGGGGTAGAGTGTCCCCGTGGGTTTCGGAGACTGGAACTCTCCAGGCCTAGAGAGACCACCTTTCTCCCAAAGACCAGGACGCTAGGCCAGAAGATGGGCGTTATGTGAAGAGAATGATTACGCACGCTGGATCATAGACTGGAAGACTGCATCAGTGACATCATTCCACCCCAGGGAATCATGCAGGAGCCAAGCTGACACAAAAAACCAAGTGCGTTGGGCTGAGCTCCAGTGGCGGAGTGGTCGTGCACAGGACTGCAACCCACTGGGATGGAGGTTCAATTCCAGCAGCGGCTCCACAGGAGCAAAGATTGGGCCTCCTACTCCCACCACCAGAGGGCAGTGATGCCCAAAAACAAACAAACAAAGCACAAGCGCATTAGTGAGTGCTGCGCTCACCTTGGCATTCCTGGCTGCCAGACGTACACACTGGTTGCATAGATGGTTTATGATTCTCAATGCAAGTGGTTGGGTCATGAGATAGTCGGTGTGTTAGGCCAGGTTGACTAGAGAAACGCATCCAGGGACACTTATCTGTGGATAAGAAAGAGCCTTAGACAAGGGGCATTGCTGTCACCCTGCCCCGAGCTGGCGTCTGATGCCGCCGGCCCACACTGCTCTCCGAGAAGACCTCTAAGCAGCGTCGCTCAGTGTGTGGAAGATGTCCAGCTTATCTGAGAACAGATCCTACCCAAATCCCGGCGGAAATAGATTACACGGGTGAGAAGCGGCTTCCTGTACTGCATAAAACCAAGTTCCTCGGCCCCGATCACGTCAACATGAGCGAGCACATCGAAAGCTTACAGAGGCGCCTGCAGCTGAAGCCAACCAGGTTTCTTCCTGCTGGTCAGTGGCCACAGCGTGGTCCACGGGGCCGTGCCCATTTCCGAGGTGTAGGAGGGCGAGCCGGGTGAAGACAACGTCCTGTATTGTACTTGGTCTGTGCCTCCCAGGAGACGTTTGGCATAAAGCCAGCTGCCTAAGGCCAGCAAAACCATATCTCCTCCAGAATTGTCACCCCTTACAGAGGGGAGGGGGGAAGGAAAGGGATGTGAGCCGAGGGGATCGATCAGCTCGTGGAATCACTGGCCCTTGCAGGTGCAGTGTTCCGCCCACTGGGGCGTGTGCTAGTTTTTCTTCAGCTTCAGCAAACGTACTCTTTAACCCACTATCTCGTTCCTAGATGTTAGGTTCACAAAGTGCCTTGCATTTTAAGTTGTCACCGAAATAGACCTTGGAGTGACGAACAGGAAAAGAGCTTTATGGCAAAGAGTGATTGTTTATCCAGAAAAGCCCAGCCCGGTCCAGAAATCTGTTTGCCCCCAGGTCCAACACTGGTCCGTAGCTCATGCAGCTCATGCAGCCACATGCAAAAATGCCGAATGCCAGATCACAGGCCAGCGGGGGGAAGTCGTGCAGATCCAGTGGCCTCCACATGGCTCCCCCAGCTCCCTGCACCAGGAAGCTGAAGCAGAGGTCATGCCCGGTGATGCCCCGCCCCCCCCCCCCCAAAAAAAAGAGGTCATGCCCACAAGGAGGTATCAGCAATCAGTGCCCTGGTTGACAGGCTAGCCTCCACCTCCTGACCCGTCCTACCCCCAAGTAGAGGGGAGCATTCTGTAATGACCACAGTGGTGAAGGGAGGAGTGGGCGTCTGGCGAGTACAAGGAGAGTCCGGTAGGGGGGTGACGGTGCGGGATGCAGGAGGTGGAACGGGTGTGTCCGTCCTCCCTCTTCTGGGATGCCTTCACACCCTCCCTGCCACCCAAACCCGGCGCCGCCGCCACTCGCCGAGACTCGTGCTGGCGGGAGCCGGAAGCCCAGGCTGTCTCGGGTGGGGCTGCCTGGTGGTTTCGAACTGGCGACCCTGCAGATCACAGCCCCGTTCTCCACCACTCCTCCACCTGCACAGATGCAGTGAATAGAACTCGGCTTCCCAAGTTCTGTGCTCACGGGGACACCACGGCTCGGTGGCCCACGGGCGACAGGTGACTCTGATGCTTCAGTGTTCCTGGAGGCGGGGCACAGGCACGGGTGACTACTGACATGCACATCCAATACACTCCCTCCCGTGTGTGTGATTCAAAGATCAGTAGCACACCTGCTACGCCCGGTGACGCCACGGGAGGGCGCACCTCCACCTGGCAGGGAAATTAGCTGCGGCTCGCAAGGCGAGCCGGGCGACCGCCTTTCCTGGGACTGCGCTCACAGAAGCAGATCCTGAACGCAGGCTCGGACCCGCTCCCGTTTCGTGGAGGAGAGCGCGGGTCAGCGACCCGGCCTGCCTCGCCTCCCCTCCCCTCCCCTCGTTGCAGCGGTCGGGTCAAGGTTACCCGGAAGGTTCCGTTGCCAGCCAGCCAGTTTCACACGTGTTGTTCAGGAACCACCTGGTGCGTGCGCTACCCCAAGGCCAGCAGTGCCAAACCACCAGCCGCGCCAGAGGCGAGGAAATGCGGGGCGTCCCAGGCCGGTCCAGTGTGCGCCAGTCCCGTGGTTGCCCGAGCCTTCTTCCGCCTCCTGCAGCTACAGGTGCAGACAGGCAAGGTGGGGAGGTGGGCGCAGAGCCACGTGGACCCGAGATGGCAAGGCCCCAGGCCCCAGGTTGCTGCCCCCCCTGGGGGTGCCCCTGGACGCCCGCGGCAGATCCACGCAAACAGGAGGGTGAAGGGTCCCAGTCGGACAGAATTAATTCCCGAGGGTCTCTCTTCTAGAGACACCACACCCACCCGGGGAGGCGTCCCCACACTGTCCAGGTCCTTTCCTTGGGGCCTAGGCAGAGCAGCTGGAAGCGGGCGCCGGCGCCCAGCCTGGTCTCAGAGCTCACCTGTCCGCTGGGCTGGGTGCCCCATCATTTCTCCTTCTTGCGGGGGAGAGAGGCCACGGTTGCCCCTCTCGCCTTGTATACGGTTGCTCATTCCGCAGGGGCTGCTCCCCCAAGCTGCATGTCGCAGGCGGGACCTTTTGACACTGGGATTGATTTTTCCGAAGCGTGGCTCTCTCAATTGGGGGTGTTTTTGTTGTTGCTGTTGTTTGTTTGTTTGGTTTGGTTTTCGAGCCTCGCGTGGGCATCAACAGCGACAAGCGCTATAAATAGCAGCGATGATAATCCTCTATGTACCACGGAGGAGATTTGGATGCAGAGGTTGGAGCGG
>PVJH01040196.1:0-15863 GCA_004026705.1 Nesogale talazaci
GGAGATGTCACAGGAATTGAATTACAAAAATACTAGATAAAGATGTTCTCCAATTGAAGAGCTCCACGAACAGGACTGAGAAAGGCAAGGCTTTCCATCCCCTTTCTACAGTGACAGGCTTGGAACCTCACAGGGCTGTTCCTCCCTGTCCTGTCAGATTGCTGTGAGTCTCCATGGACTCCATGGCCATGAGACATAACGAAAAACATGGAGTGTCTTGGATTCTAAGTGTTCAATGACTGGATATAAAAATGTAAGCAAAACTATAAAGGCCAAATGTTCTTCATAGTTTTAGCTACACTCTCAAACAAGTGTCTAGCAGTTCCAAAATCTGGGGCATGTCGAGAAAAGACTTCCACAATCAGTAGACCCCCCATGTCCCCAATGAATAAGAAATAGTCTCAACATTGGTTTACTTTTTGTAGAGAAAGCAGCCTAAGGTAGTATCTTAGAAAATCACAAACTACCTGCTAATAACATAGGCAGTAGTTAAAACTGACCAATCAATCAGTGTGAAAAGAAAATTTTTTCTGCTTCAATAAATATTCCCAGTGATTGAAGTGATATATAGTGTCTATCAGAATCAACTCAGTGTTCGTGGGTTCACAGTTAGCAACCAACTAAACATTTGGCATTAGCAGTTGCTCATGTAAACCTACCCCTTTATTCTCCCTCATTCAAAACCCATGCTACTGAGCTCCCCAACATGTTCCCCTTGCTGAGAATAGAGAAGTGTCATGCCTGCTTTCAGACAAGTTCATGTTTGGGCAGCTGGGCGATGCCAACCATGGGTTTCTGTGCAGTGCTGTAACCCTGTGTAAGGATCTTGTATATCTTGCTGGCAGTAATAAACTGCAGCAACAGCAGCCTGCACCCCGCTGGTTTTGAGGGTGAAATCTGACATGGCCCCACTGCCACTGAACCTCTCTGGGACCCCAGTGAACTGGTTGGAGATTTTACAGATGAGAAGATGAGGAGCCTCTCCTGGTTTCTGCTGGGACCAGTGCAAATAAGTGTTTCCATCCTATGCATGAGGCTCTGACTAGATTTGCAAGAGATGGTGGCCACTTGTCCAAGGGTGACTGGCATGATGGGTGGAGTCTGAGTCATCACAATATCACCCCTGGATGCTGAAATAATGAGAAAAAGATGTAAACATAACTCTAAAATGATATAAGCCCTCTTCTTAATTTCATGCAATTCTTTTGCAAAGTATTCTTTCATTTGTGGTGTTTGTTGTAGTTTGTGATGTTCACTGCTTATACTCCAAATGCTCTTGCCTGCATAAACCACACTGTTATTTCATTTGCACAGTTCATGTCAGAGAACAGATCCTACTTCCTCAAAAATGGGTCACATTACAAATAATATGACTGCACCCTCCTTCCTGAAGGAGAAAGTGCTACCGCTTAACATGCTGGTAGTGCTGTATACTCTGAACCAGTGGTGCCCCTAAATAAAGCTCCCTTCCCCAATCCTTCTCATCCCTTTTTGTTCTCCTCACCAGGAATCCAGAGGTATAGCAGCCCAGCAGCTGAGCAGGGAACCTCATCTTCAGAAGTAGCAAGGAAGAGCCCTGGTAAGTACAGGCAGAGCAGGGTTGGCCTTTTATCTCACACTTGCAGGGGAAGGTCCTCCCAGGGAACAATATGCAAATCTCAAGCTGAGGCAGCAGTATGGAAAAGCAAAGGGAGGGGGTGTCTCTGCTAGTGAGCAAAGCAACATAAGATGCGTTTCTTTGCAGAAAAAGAGACATACTCCTCTCCTCAGTGGTCAAGCTGACCATGAAAAGCTACATGCCAGGACAGAATGTTTAGCAAAGTCCCTGCCCACTTTAGAGTATCTGGAGCAACGGTTCTCCAATCTGTGCATTGCAATCCCTTTGGGAGGTCAAGGGGCCCTATTGCAAGTGTTGCCCCAATCATAACAGCAGCAAAATTACAGTTATGAAGTAGCAATGAAAATCATTGTATGGTTGGGGGATGGGGGTGTCACCAGAAAATGAGGAACTACATTAAAAGGTCAGGGCATGAGGAAGGGTGAGAACCACTGGTCTGGAAATTCTGACCTGGTGCAGATATTTCAGGGTTAATCTTTGGAAACTAAATGTTCATTAGTCATTGTTGTTGTTCTTGTTTCCAATCCACATAATATAGAAAAAGAAACACCTTCTTTATAAAACCAAAATAAACTCACTGCCATCAAGACAATACTGATTCATGGGACCCCGTGTGGATTTCTGAGACTACCTTTCTTATGGGAGTCAAGAACCCAGTCTTTGCTCAGGAGCTGCTGCTAGTTTTGAACTACCAACCATGTGGATCGCAGGCCAATGGGGAACCACTGCATGTTCAGGTATCCTGTCCTTTATGTGTTAAGATGACCTAAATAAAGAGACTGCAATTTTTGCCTGAAAACTGGAAAAACTGGTACAGAGTGTTGTTCAATGTTTCTTTTCCTGACAGTCAGTGAATTAAACTCCAAATGAATGTTAAAATTAAAGAGCATGGCAAGCGGGGTGGTTGGGGAGGGAAAACTTTTATGGTTAAAGAACTCAGACTTAAAAAGGGGGGGGGATATGGGAAAAGGCTAAGCCTCAGAGACTGAATATGAATGTCATGGTAAAAAACTGTAGCTCTCTCTCTCTCTTGCTCTCTCTCTCACTCTCCTCTCTCCCTTGTCATGTGGAAACAGGTACTCTCACTTGTCATGTGGAAACAGATACTGTGAGATGTGTTTTGCCATGGGATTCTTCTCTCTTTCTCTCTCTCTCTTCTGCTTTGTGTTCCGGGTAATCTTGTCCTAAAAAGTTTAAAAGGAATCTGTATATGAGAAGAAATGGAGGCCAACATTAGTTTGATGGCAATGACCTATAATTTTTAATCCTGTTTAATATGTATTGGATGGAATCACAGAGTCAAAGAAATCCACTTTCATAATTTTTTGAGAATTTTCTAAGGGGAAAAGAATCATAAAATTATATTATTGACCGATGCCTCAGACTTCTCTACTGGTTCCCTGCTTCATGCTGGTATGTTCCATTCACATATTGGAATACTGGATTGAAGTCTGATCCCTCTTTCCCTGTGGAGTGATAAACAATACCTTCCCCTTGGATGGGATAGTGCCCTGGTCCCCCGCTACCCATTTCCCAAATACATGGATAGTTGCCCCACCTCCCAGAAGAATTTACTTCAGAGGACAGTACTGAAGCTGCAGCTAAGGGAGAGGGACATGTCTGATCAGAGCACACAGGAGCAAATAAAAGGGGAGGAAGGGAGAATGGAATGCATTCTAGCCCACCAAGCCTTGATGATGATATCCCTGCTTGGAGCTGCCAATGCAAAGAGAGGACCATATGGCTGGTCCCATATATCCCTCACTGACCCATAGCCCTACAGGGGACAGCACTAGAGACACAGTGTGGGAAGTCTGCCCGATTTGACCCTACCACTCCAAGGCAAAACACAAAGGGCATGCAACAGAACAGTTTGGGAAGCAGAGCAAGGAAATCTCAAGGAAGCATTGAAAATCGATGCTGGGTCCAGGGCTTGGCGCCCCATTAGACTCAACACTCTGGAAAACACTCCTAAAGGTCAACAAACATTCCTTGAACTATTCACTAGTCATTTTCTTATTTGTTCTTGGTTTTGTTGTTGTTTTCTTTTGTTGCTTCATTTTGCTCTGTCTTGTTTTTGTGCATATTATTATCTTCAGGGCTATCTAGATAAGATATACAGGATAAACAATCTGGAGGGGAAAGCAATGACAACGATGGTGCAGGGGGCAGGGGAGAGGAGAAGATAGGGGAAAAGAAATGGACAAGGGACGAGGAAGCATCAAGTGATCTCCAATCATTTGTGAGCAGGATGGAACAGGCCAGGTAAGACTTGATCAAGGGAAATGTATCCAAAAAGGATTAATGAAACCAAAATTAAGTCTCAGCATGATAGTGGAACAAGAGGAAAGTAAAAGGAAATAGAAGAAAAAGCTAGGAGGCAAAAGGAATTGATAAAGGTCCAAATAAAGGAATGTACATAATTAAATATATTTATGTATGAGGATGGAGGGATAGAGCTATGTGTATATATGTATAGGTTTCGTATTAAGGTAGCAGATGGGCAGTGGGCCTCTGCTTACATGCTCCCTTAATGCCAGAACACGTTGTTCTATTAAGCTGATATTCCATGCCGTTCACCTTTCTGACGTGCTCACTGAAGGAAGAGTGGGTATATAAGCAAATGTGGTGAAGAAAGTGGATGGGGCTCAGCTATCAAAAGATAAGGCATCTGATATCTTTAAAACTTGAAGATTAACAAGCGGCCATTTAACTGAGAAGCAACAAAATCCAAATGACAAACGCACACCAGGCTGTGTGAACACTAGGTAGTGAATGGAAACAATTATCAGGTATCAAAGAAAAACAATCCTATCTTGTGAATGAGAGGGAGTGTGGCATGGGGACCCAATGTCCAACTGGACATACCCTTACAGAAGGACCATGGGGAGAGTCTGGTAAGTCAGGGTCCAGTGTGGCAATGAGAAACACAGCTTTCCTCTAGTTTTTTAATGTTTCCTCTGCCACCCCCTCTCCCCACCACTATCATGATCCCAATTCTACCTTACAAAACTGACTAACCCAGAGGAGGTACACTGGTACAGACAGGCCCCAGAAACACAGGGAATCCAGGGCAGAAGAAACCCTCAGAATCAGTGGTCAAAGTGATGGAGGAAAGGTGGGGTAAAAAGGGGGAAGCGATTGAAAGAGTCTACATATAACCTACTCCCTGGGAGACAGACAATAGAAAAGTGGGTGAAGGGAGACATTAGACAGTGTAAGAGATGAAAATACAAAAATAATTTCTATATGATTGAGGATTCATGAGAGAGAGGGGGCAGGGAGGGAGCAAAAAAAAATAGGAGATGATACCAAGGACTCAAATAGAAAGCAACTGTTTTGAGAATAATGATGGTTACAAATGTACAAATGTGGTTGCTACAGTGGATGGATGTATGGATTGTGATGAGTTGTATGAGCACCCAATAAAATGATTTTTAAAAAATAATTATAAGAGTGAAGAACAAAAAGTTTATTTGGCATATGTTTTAACAAGAAAAACTAAAGATTGGAAACTGGTATCATTTGCTGTAGTGAATGAGGATCATTGAAATTTTGGTCTGGTGTCTCACCATCATTTCTTTCTAGTACACAGTTACTTACACTTTTAACTTGTAAAACACAAACATTACAAGCATTTTAATCTAAAAAGCTTTCCAAAACATGTATATTTTCCTTTCTCAAGTACTTTAAATCTATGGCTACTTCAATGTTAATAGTGTTAAATGACTAAATGTACCCCCAACATGTCTTAAATTGAGGCTCAACAAGTTGATAGTGCTTCCTGTAAAGTAGACCAGGAATATAAGGAGATTCAGATTCACATTTTCACAGATTCACAGATACACATTTTCCACCGATTCTCAATCCTACACCCTATTCTAAGACCAATTAGTACGTATAATGTGGCCCTGCTTGATACATTTCCTGATGAAGGGGGTCACTGAAGAGACGGTGACTGTAGGAATGACAGGATGTTTATATGTGATTCCTGTCTTTCAGAAAGAAGAGAACCCTGGGACTGAGAGGCTTGAGTTACAACCGCCATCTAATTGAGGTGTCCACTGAGCCCCCAGAGAAGCAGCACATGCGATAAGAACTGTAGATAATAAAATTCAAGATCAGAGGATGAATTCTAGGAAAGCTTTAATTTTGAGCACCCGGCTTGCAGAAGCTACGGGCAACAGTCAAGGCACCAAATTCATTCCCCACAAGGATTCCGCCTTCCGTGACTTCCCTGAGATTATTGACTGGAGTTGCGAAGAGATTTTCCCTCAGACAGAGTGCAGTGGATCGTGAGAAAGCAGATATAATCCATCTAAAACTGAACATATTATCGTTTGTTTTCCTTTTTGACCCATGTTAATTTTTTTGTGTTTCTATTATCTTCTGCTTCTTGTGGGCTTAGGGTTTTTATGTGTTTCACTTTATTGTTATGAAATCAAGAATATTTATAATAAATTACATGAATTATATACTAATTAAACAGTTTCCTAAAAAAGAAATTTAAGTGGGTTTTGTCTCAATTTTTTGCACCTGTGATTAAGTTTAGATAGAGCCCCCCTCTTCATCAGGGCACTGCCTGATGAGCTTGCTTGGAGATGTGGACATCGTGTAGGAGACACTGGAGCCCAGGTCTCTCTCTTGCCTCTCTTCACTTTCCTGCGTGCTCAGATCTCACATCACCGAGTCGTGGAAGAATTTCAAGCGACAAGTTGTTGTTATTCTTGTTAGGAGTCACCAAGGTGGTGCTAGCCCATAGATAGCCTGTCCCACAGAAGGAAAGAGTTCCAGATCCTGTGCCAGCCGGCTGTCCTCACAGTTCTTCTTCTTGAGCACACTGTTGTAGTCATGGTGACCTCCCATCACCTCAGGTCCTTCCCTCTCCCTCCACTTTACCAAACATGACCATCCATCTTCAGGTAATGGTCTCCCTTGGCAACATATCCAAAGAATATGGATCAAAGTCTTGACATCCTTGACATCGAAGGAGGACTCTGTCCAGAGCTTTTACAACACAGGTGGGATGGTCCTCTTAGGAGTCTAAGCTACGTTCAACAGTCATCTCCAGCACCACCATTCAAATACAACCGTTCCTGAATTCATCAAGCAGCCTCATTGCATGCAGACAGACTCCTCACTTTCTCACAGTGGAATCCATTAAGGTGGAGGTGTCTTTGCAGAGAATATAAACTTACTAGCCAGAAGAAGGCATTTTTGTCTGGGGATTTATGACTGTGGGACGTTGACTGAAGTGCTGTTGATAGGAATACATCCCAGTGTCCTCAGGGTGCACTCTGTGGATGGTGAGAGAGAAGTCATGGCCAGACCCACTTCCACGGAACCTTGCAGGGGTTCCAGCAGCCAGGGCAGAAGCCCCAAAGATAAGTAGCCTGGGGGACTCCCCGTGTCTCTGTTGGTACCAAGCAATGGAGGTTCCAACCCCTGAGCTGGTTCTACAGGTGATGGATACAAATGCACCTGGAAGATTTACCACGTTCTCGGGAGCCTGAGCAAGGATGATTTGTAGCCCACAACCTGCAAAAAAGACCAATAATATTATGTGGTATACAACCTCTATCAGAAGATTAGTAGAAGCCTGCTCTGTGTCTTAGAAATAGTAGATTTTGATTGAATGAGACAAATAAAATCTGACTTGTCCTTCCCCATTCTGTCTGTGAACTACATATCAGATAAAAAATGGCTGCCAAACTTTTCAAGAACAATGACACAGTATAGAAAAGCCCTAACACTGAGGGACCTATGGATAGGAACACTTAGGAATCTGTGGATAGGTTATTTCTTAATGCCCCAATTAGCACACACAATAATCCTCTAAAGAGAGAGGATAGTCCGAGGTGGAGAACCTGCCAAGACTGCTCCACAAATTTCATAAAGTTAAAAGATTGATGCAAGTCTATTTATATCTGTGCCTCATTTTCAGGAATGAAATGTGATTGGATCTCCTATTGAAAGTTCAATCAAAACAGCCCTCCATAATTCACCGTCATTTCCAAAGTAAATTGAGTGTGTGCCTCTGTCACGATCTGTCTCTGAAGTGCCAGCTCATGCTCTAGACCACAAATCAACTTACGCTGTGAACCAATTACTATGACCCACAGGATAAGGACCTAGAAGATCATCTTGGAGCATGCACAGAATCTGCTACTTATCTGTCAAAGTGAGGGAGGCAGAGGTTGGGTAGGTAGTTGTTAAGTATCTCTGTCAGGGGAGTTTTAAAAGATCACAGCATTAAGAAGGTTGAGAACCACTGTTCTAATGTCATGCTTAATTTGATAAATGAAAGCTTTGTGGAACTGCACATGAAATTTTCCACCACCCTATATTAGAGACTTCGGCTTATTTGTGCAATCGATATTGATGGCTTTGAGTTTCACCTAACATCTCCAACTCATCTTCAACTAACCTCAAGTCCATTCTGACTGAAATTGACTCTGTAGGGCAAAATGAATCTGCCCCTGTGGGTTTTTGAGACTGTCAACCTTTATGATAGCAAAAAGCATCACCTTTCTCCTGCACAGAAACTGTCAACTGTCAGTCAAACTGCTGACCATGTGTTAGCAGTCAAACATGCCATCCACTATGCTGGCAAGACCAGGTAGTATTATCTTAAAAGACATATGCATTCTAAGATTTTGAGAGGTACATAAAAGTATCTTAGTATACTTATTTAAAACTACATATGAGAGTAAGTCTAAATGTATGGCTAATAAAGTTTTCACTCACAGATACATGGGTCTTTAAAAAGGGCATGTTTAAGCATATTGGTCCTTATGGAACAGTGGGTCACATGTTGGACGCTAACCAAAAGGGCAGCATTTATAAGTCATCAGTCACTCCGCAAAATGGAGAAAGGGTTTCTGCTACAATGAAATTTAATGTAGTAAATTAAGACGTCTCTTCTATCTGTAATTCCTTAGGTGATCTATTGTAATTCAGAAAACTAGATCTGTGGCTATAATCCCTTTTGAGAAGGATTTGTTTGTTACAGGCATAAGCTAAGGTTGTTTGGTTAGCCACTACTTTACAGGCAGGAATAATTTAAATCACCATCCTTTGTTTCTTTGAGGGTTTGGGTTAGTTAAAAGGCGAAAACCACCCTTCCATCAAAGCAATTTCTCTGTGTATAAGAGCCATCATTGGAAAAGCTCATTCAAGATATCTATCTGATGAGGTGTATTCTGACACCAGTGGCAATAGAAATTGTAGTATAAGACTATGGGACAGATAAACAAGAACATGGCCAAGACCACGGGACTGTGATGTAGAGTGATCAGTGGGCTTCCTGGTCTTTGGAGGTCGAGGGGACCAAGAGAATGACAGGGGCAGAGAAAGACTTGGTTGCTGGCTAAGGAGAGTTACTGTAGACCAATGACTATACTCTCACTGCTTATTGATCCTGATTTGTGACAACCACGTGCATGAACTTTACCTTTTGCAGTAAGATACTTGATCAAGTTCTATATTTTATGGATGTTTTCTATTCTAGGAAGTTCTAAAATTGAATTTTTGACAGACTCATAGTTGACAAAGAACAATGCAGAGGCAAGAATACAGTCAAGTGCTTGTTCCGGCGGTACATATACTAAAATTGTAACAAAGCAGAGAAGATTAGCATGGCCCCTGTGCAAGGATGACATGCAAATTCATAAAGCATTCCATATTTTTAAAAAATATTTAAAAAGAATACAATGAATACCTTTCAATTATTAGATTATGCCCACTATTAACAATTTATCGCCAGTTATAAGTGCTGTTTTTTAATATATGGCATAATATTATTGTTAAAGGGTATCCTTGATCTTGGAGGTTGAAGAGGTAACAAATATCAGTAACTATCTGACATTGTGTTATTGGAAATCTATATTGATGAGCTGTAACATAATCTTTGTTGTAGTCATCGTTTTGTTTTCTTTTGTTACTTTGTCTTGCTATGTCTTGTGCTTTTCTGTGCATATTATTATCTCTGCAGGTCTACCTAGATAAGATAGGATGGATATTTAGGAGAATATTAATAAAGCAATGTTTCATATTCATTTTCAATTGTGTTAAGACTTATTACAGCATCTTTATGTGGTTTTTTTAGAATTCCCATTGAAAGCTTTTCTTTTATGTATAGGCCATGTGGACAAGAGTTTTGGTATTCATCTAGCAGAAAGTTAGTTCAGCTTTAACTATTCAGTCAGATTCATATAAGCTGAACCAAGTGTGATCTTTACAGTATTGGCTATCATGTCTGCTGTTAATCACATTTTATATTTAATCAGTGCAAAACACGATTAACTTTTTCCTCCTCAGTGGATGTGAGCAGTCTTCCATCTCAAATTCTGTCATCAAAATTGATCCATCTACTTTTCATGCTGTCTTGTTCTTTGTTTGTTTTCATGGTACATATTACTAAATCTACAATTCCATCAGTTAAGATAGACTGCATGAAAGGTCTGGAGGAGAAAACAATGCAACTGATGGTTACTAGTTACCTGGGAGAGAGGGAGGTGTGGGAAAGATCCAAAATCAAGGGCAAAGTGGATGTGAGAAACCTAATAGGGACTAATGAAGAGTAATGTAACTGAGAGATATTACTGAAAGCCAAATGAAGGCTGAGCATGATAGTGGGACAAGAGAAAAGAAAAAGGAAATAGAGGAAAGGACTAGGAGGCAAAAGGTATTTATAGAGGTCAAAATACAGGCTTGTATATAGGGAAATATATTTATATATGAGGGTGGGGAAATAGATCTACATGTATATACTTAGAGGGTTAATATTCAGGAAGCAAATGGAAAATGGGCCTCCACTCAAATACTTCCATAATGCAAGAACACTTTGTTCTATTAAGTTGGCATACCATGGTGCTCATCTTCCAAAAATGTTAGCTGAAGACAAAAGTGTGCATGAGCAAAAGTGGTGAAGGAAGCTGATGGTGTCTGGCTATCAAGAGATATAACATCTGGGGTTGAAGATAAACAAGTGACCATCCAGCTCAGAAGAAACAAATCCCACATAAAGAAGCACACCATCCTGTGTGACCACAGGGTATCAAAGGGATTGTGTATCAGGCATCAAAGAACTCAAAATTGTATCATTATAAATGAGAGGGTGTACAGAAAAGAAGCCCAAAGCTCATTGGTAGGTGAAGTAGTATCCCCTTAAAGAAGTGTCACAGGGAGGTGACGAACCAGTCAGGGTACAGTGTAGCAACAGTGAAACATGCAACTTTCCTCAAGTTCTTAAATGCTTCCTCCCTCCCACTATCACGATCCCAATTCTCCCTGATAAGTCGAGCTAGAACAGAGGATGTACATTGGTACAGATAGGAGTCAGGATAATAGGGAATCCAGGACAGATGATCCCTTCAGGACCAGTGGTGAGAGTAGCCATACTGGGAGGGATGAGTAGAAAGGGGGAAGTGATTAAAAAGATCTACATTAAATCTCTTTGTGTTAGTCTGGGTAGACAAGAGAAACACATTCACAAGCATGCATATGTATACAAGGGAGAGGTTTATATAGAAGAGCAATGGAACATTGAGAAAGCATCCTAACCCAGTCCAGCCCAAGGTCATGAATCCAACATTAGCCCATATGTTCAATACCAATCTATAAGGCTTCTTTAGACTTACGAAGCACAAGCAACAACACCAGAACTATCACGGGCCAGTGGATGCTGAATCTTGTGTATCCGGTGGTGGTAGAAGCATCTCAGTGCTAACAGGGGCTTCTCTGAATCTTATCAAGCATCTCAACACTGTCTTCAGAGGTCTGACTTTTCCAGCTTCAGAGGTCTCATTCCATCAGAGTGAGCTCATATGGCTGCTCCTCCAGCTCCTCCAGTTTCCAGAACTCAGGATTTATCGGCATGCTTCCATCCTGTCTTGTCAGTAGAGCATCTCCCCTGACACTGAGGGTCATTAGTCTCTCATCTCCATGGGAGAAATATCGCAAGATTTCCCAGAATTCTCAGAGAAAGCCATGCCCACACAGAGCTCTCATTGACTAGCTCCAGATGGACAGGCTAGACTCCACCCCTATACCCTAAGTCAAATTTGCACCAGAGTATGTGACTGCCACACTCTTTCTTGGAGTACGGACAGGGGGGAAGTGGGTGAAGGAAGACATCAGACAGTGTAAGATATGACAATGATGCCAAGGGCTTAAATTGAAAACAAATTTTATGAGAATAACTAAGGCAACAGATGTACAAATATGCTTGACTCACAGTGGGCTTACGTATGGATTGTGATGAGTTGTATGAACCCCTGATAAAAGAATTCTTTTTAAAAAAGAAAGGTCTGTTCATCTATTTCTAAAGAAACACCCACTTAAAACACTTTCGAGCACGATGTACACCAGCACCCATTGGGATGCCATGAGACAGCATGGAGCAGAGAGCAGCTGACAGTCACCACCTTGAAATGTTGCCCACCATTTGAAAGACTTTTAATCTCTTGTTTAGTTCTTCCTTTACTTTAAGTATAAGCTGTATTTCTCAGCATAGACTCTATCAATATCCACACACTTATAGGCTTAGCTGTTTTGTCCATAATTAAGAGCTCTGTGTACTGTGTCTATAATGAGAATGGAGAATTCTTATATTATTCATGAAGCAAAATGGGAAAAGGTTCTTGGGGATGCAATCAAGGCACAGGTGTCAGGGCAGAATGCAGAGTCTGGCTTGTATGACGTTTCAACAGTAGAAAGCAGAAAAGAAACATAAGCAGTGAGATGAGGATTGTACAGTGCTGGCCTAGAGATTTCTAATGAGAAATTGCTCTTGTTTGATGGGAGGAGTCCAGCAGGAGTGTTGTCATGGTGGAGAATTTCTCTCCAGTGTCCCCAGATATTTCAGCTGCTAAAACGTTGACCAACTTTCTAAAAACACTCTCAGAAGAGTCAGAGATCATGGTGTTTTATTTCAATTATAGGAATTATCTTATTTATCTCACTTTATAATCTCAATGCCATCAAAGCAATCCCAACTCATAATGACCTGATAATGACCCAATCGGGGTTTTCGATCTCTTTTTTAAAAAAAATATTAATCACTTTCAGATTTTATAGCAATCCTATTACAACTCTATTAATCACACGTTACATATGTGGCCAGGCCATCATCATTTCCAAAGAATTGCCTTTCTACTTGAGCCTTTGGTATCAGTTCCTCTTTTCACCCCACCCTCCATCAACCTCTCATCTTCATGAATAATTCATCAATTATTATTACTATTTTTAATCTTGCACCATCTGTTGTCTCAAGTCACCCAAGAAGGTAAGTGGTTATATAATCAATATTGGATTTATTTCTATTATTCACAGGCTCAGGAAAAGGGGTGATATATCGAATCTTGAGAAGCTGAGCTGTGACCCTCTTCCAGTTTAACAAAAACTGATTCCTACACATGGAGTGGCCACACAGTAAATAAGGCTTCCAGACAGTGGTGTTGCTGGTAGGAAAACATGTAAATCAGCAAAAGAGGGACTAGGGTTGATGTCCAACTACATACACAGCAGGGTATTCTCAATACAGCAGGGTATTCTCAATGATACATCTGTATATTAGAGCATAGACAGTTCATTAGTCTGGGTAAACTAGGAAAACAAATCCACAATAACCCATATATGTATATGACTGAGTTTTCCATAAAAGTTAAGTTTACTTAAACAAAGAATTCCAAATGCAGTGCTGTCCAACATGAGGCCATACGTCTGACACCAATCTACAAAATCCTCCTCAATCTCACAAAACACACACAATGATGTCAACTTCAGGAGGAAAGCCAAATCAGAGAGTGTGTAAGCATTGCAGTACTGGTAGAAGTCTCCACACAGCTGCTCCAGCACTGCATCAGGGTAGGTCCATGTGTCTTCTCTTCAGGTATGTCTTGCAGGAAGTGAGCCTAGCTAGCTCAAGCATGAAATTGGCTAAGGCAGCTGTACCCTCATCTAACCATCAGAAAGCAAGAGAGCCAAGAAAGATGAGGCTCACCAAGTCATTTACCACTCTGCCCTTCTATTATTCCCTCCTGTGTTTATCAGCCAGGTTGGCACAACAAACCTTATATATCTCAATCCACCCCTTGCCAACTTGGCATCTGTACACAATTATTCAACCTAACAAGTACACAATTATTCAACCTAACAATTATAGTTAAGTAACACACCTTGATCCTATAATCCTACAACTACATTCCCTTACATATGAAAGTTTGCAAGTCAACCACCTCATGGCTTTATTCCCACAATGTTGGATATTGAAATTCTATACTGTCCACTTACATCAACCCTATGCTGTGAGGAGGCAATCATAGTTTTTGACATGAAGAGCAGTTCAGTTCTATTGAGCTCAATCTTCACCTGCAGAAATTGGCCTATTTCTCCCTTGGGCCAATGGAGAGCCTCACTCATCTCTTCAATAAATGTCTGTCATTTTGTAATTGAATTTTGTGACATATTCCAATGCTCTGGTAGTATCAGGGTCTTGATATTCACTACAAACTATAATGCCAGTGAATCAGACCCTCCACATACTGCCTGGGAAGAACAATTTGGTTTTATGTTCCTCTAAAGCTTTAATATTAGAAAGGCACAGGAGTACCTCTACTGTGTCCTGTAGGCCACTATGAGAAGGACTCAACTTGATGACAGGAAAATTAATTTAATTTAACATCCTTCAGTTTGATGCACACAGTGAAATGCATCACCGATTCTTCATTCTCCTTTCATGTTGCACAGAATTCCAAATGTTTTGCCTATGTAAAAACCTAGAGAGACTTTCCAGAAGGAACAACAATAAGCATGAGAGACTGGCAAGGATGGCAGCTCCATTTCTCCTCTTATCTTGAAAGAGAGGCTACTCGTTTTTCAAGGCAGCAAAATGAACTGACAATTGTTAACTGTCTAAAAACTTCAAGCACCTTAAGGTTTTGAACTAGTGAGGAGATGGGGAGGGGAGATGTCACAGGAATTGAATTACAAAAATACTAGATAGAAATGTTCTCCAATTGAAGAGCTCCATGAACAGGACTGAGAAAGGCAAGGCTTTCCAGCCCCGCATAGTGACAGGCCTGGAACCTCACAGGGGCTGTTTTCCCCTGTCCTTTTGGGTTGCTGTGAGTCACCATGGACTCCATGGCCATGAGACATAAGGAAAAACGTGGAGTGTCTTGGAATCTAAGTGTTCAATGGCTGGATATAAAAATGTAAGCAAAACTATAAAGGCCAAATGTTCTTCATAGTTTTCGCTACACTTTCAAACAAGTGTCTAGCAGTTCCAAGATATGGAGCATATCAATGAATGCACCCTCACCTCTCCAACCACTAAGAAATGGTATCAACATTGGTTTAGTTTATATAGAGAATCCAGCCTAACGTACTATCTTAGAAAATCACAAACTAGCCTGTTAACAACATGGTCAGTGGTTAAAACTGACCAATCAATCAGAGTGAAAAGATGAATTTTTCTGCTCCAATAAATAGTCTCAGTGATTGAAGTGATGTGTAGGGTCTATATGAGTCAGAATCAACTCACAGTGTAAGTGGGTTCACACTTAGCAACCATTTAGATATTTGGCTTAAGTAGTTGTCCATATAAACTTACCACTTTATTTTGCCTCATTCAAAACCCATGCGTCTGAGATCTCCAACATGTTCCCCTTGCTGAGAATAGAGAAGTGTCATGCCTGCTTTCAGACAAGTTCATGTTTGGGCAGCTGGGCGATGCCAACCACAGGTTTTTGTGCAGGGTTGTACCACTGTGAGAGGTTTGTGTTCATCTTGCTGGCAGTAATAGACTGCAGCATCATCAACCTGCACCCCACTGATTGTGAGACTGAAATCTGTCACTGCCCCACTGCCACTGAACCTGTCTGCGACCTCAGTGAACCTGTTGGAAACTCCATAGATGAGAAGACGGGGAGTCTGTCCTGGCTTCTGCTGGTACCAATTCAAATACGTGTTTCCATCACTGTGCATGAGGCTCTGACTGGACTTGCAGGAGATGGTGGCCACCTGCCCAAGGGTTACTGGCAATGTGTGTGGACTCTGAGTCATCACAATATCACCCCCGGATGCTGAAAAAATGAGAGAAAAATGCAAACATAACTGCAAAATGATGTAATTCCTCTTCTTAATTTCACGCAATTTTTTGCAAAGTATCCTTTCATTGGTGGTGCTTTGTTGTAGCTTGTGATGCTCACTTCTTATGCTCCAAACTCTCTAGTCAGCATAG
>PVJH01040197.1:0-15858 GCA_004026705.1 Nesogale talazaci
CACTGGCTTTAGGGTGGAAAAAAGTCAAGAATCACACACACACACACACACACACACGCACAATGCAATGATAAGAAAGGGAGGCAGGAAAACATCCAACACAAAAAATGTAAGATGGCATCACAGAGCCAGCAGATGGCTGTAATAACTCTGAATGCCAATATACTGAACTCAGACATTAAAAAAATGAGACTAGCAGATTGGCTTAGAAAACACAACCCATCAATGTGCTGCCTACAGGAGACACACCTCAAGACCACAGGCAAACAGAGGCTGAGAATCAAAGACTAAAGAAAAACAGTCCCAGCAAATAGCAATTCAAAAAACAGCAGGGGTTGTAATCTTTATCTTAGATAAAATTGACATCAAAGTGTAAACCACAAAAGGAGATAAGGAGGGGCACTATATAATGCTCAAGGGAATGGTAGACAAAACCCCACAAAGCCTTTTAAACATATATTCCCTGAATGAGAAACCCACTGAATACATCAACCAAACTTTCCAAAAGATGGAAAAAGAAATCACAAACTCAACAATTATAGTAGGGTCTTCAATACACAGTGCTCTAAGAAAGATAAATCACAGGGAAAGAAACTCAGCCAGGAGGCTAGAGATCTAAACACTATAAATAGACAATTTTATTTTGTTTTTTTGTTTGTTTGTTTTTGGGCACCACTGCTCACAAATAGACAATTTGATATGATAGATATCAGAACTCTTCACCCAAATACAAAAAATATTCACATTCTTTTCAAGCCCACATGGCATATCTTTAAACACAGACCACATGCCTGGACATAAATCAAATTCACATAAATTTAAGCACACTGATATCATACAGACCTTGCTCTCTCTCTGACTACAGTGCCATAAGACTGGAAAGCAACAAAATAAAGATGAAGAAAACAAGGACAAACCATTGGAGGATGGATAACTCTCTATTGCAAAAGGAGTGTGTACTGGCTCAGATCAGAAATCTAATTAGAAAACTTCTAGAAACCAATAAGAATGAGAACATGATATACCAAAACTTATGGGACACAGCAAAGGCAGTTATCAGAAGAAGTTTCATAGCAATATAGGTACACATGAAAAGAAAGAGAGACCTATGATTGATATGCTGGCACAAAATTTGCATCAACTAGAGCAGAGTCGCCAGGACAATTCTACTAATACAAAAGAAATAATAAAAATCAGGGTTGAGATTCAGGAGAGGAAAAATAAGAAAACTATGGGAAAAATTAATGCTACTAAAAGTTGGTTCTTTGAAGGGATAAACAGAATCAACAGATCACTGGCAAATGTAATCCAAGGAAGGAAGAAACAAATTTCAATAGCAAAGTCAAAAAGGACAATTACACAGTACTACAAAAGACTGTGCTCCAATGAATTCAACAAATTCATATATGAAAAAATTCTTGGAAAAGCAATCACTTCCTATACTCTTCCCGATGGATGTCAAAAATCTCAACAGAACCATAGCAAAAGAAGAAATAGACTAGGTTATCAACAACAAGAAAATTCCCTGAACCAGATGGCATTACAGAAGAATTGTATGAAGCACTCAGGGAAAAACTGACACCGATCTTACACAAACTCTTCTAGAACATTTAAAAGATGGCAAACTCCCTGTGGCAGTCATGTGTTTATGCTAATTTCATGATTGAGATGTAGGAGTGGAGTCTAACCTGTAATCTGGAGATAGCCATTAAGTAGCCAATAAGGCCTCTGTGTGGGCATGGCTTTCTTCTGAGACTTCTGGGAAATCTCATGATATTTCCCTCGTGGATATGAGAAGCTATCTCCCCGGTTGTTGGGAGTTCATCTCAGAGACAAGGAATTTCAGACAAGACAAGATGGCAGTGTCTGAACTGCTGCAGAAGCTGGAGGAGAAGCCACACGGCCTTGCCCTGATGGAACCAGACCTCTGAAGCTGGAGAAGTCTTGAGGGGAGCCCTGCCAATGATGAGTTGCTTCTGCCACTACAGAATGCTGTTGAAGGACCCTGAGTCTTGGAGCAAGGAGCCCTGTGGAGACCCCTGTCGGCGCCAGGACTCTGTACCCACTGGCCTGTGACTTGGTGAGTCGGAAGGAGACTTTATGGACTGATATCGGGCATATGGGTTAATATTAGACTTATGACTTTGAACTGGACTGGGCTGGGATGCTGTCTCAATGTCCCACTCCTCTTGTATATAAACCCTTTCCTTATACCCATATGCGTGTCTATGGGGTCTGTTCCTCTCATCTACCTGAACTAACACACTCCCCAACTTCTTCTAGGAAGCAAGTATAAATCTGATATGGAAACTGGGCAAGGATCCCACGAGAATCAAAAACTACAGACCAATACCCCTAATGAACATCGATGCAAAAATTCTTTACAACGTACTGTGCAAAAGAATACTAAAGTATATAAAACAAATAATTCACCATGACTAAGTGAGATACATACCAGAGATGGAGGGATGGTTCAACATATGAAAGAGCATTAGTAACATTTGCCATGTTTACATGAAAAATTATAATAACTGCATGATAATATCAATAGAAGTGGAAAAAACTTTGTACAACAAGACATTCAAGAAGATAGGAATAGAAGGACAATTCTTCAATATAATGCAACCTTTATATGAAAAGCCAACAGCCAATGTGGTAGTCAATGGAGAAAAGACGAAAACAATCCCATTGAAAAAGGGGACTCTTATTTAACGTCATAATGGAGAGCTAAGCTAAGAGCATAAGGCAAAGATAAGACATCAAAGGTATTTGCCTAGGAAAAGAAGAGGTGGAAACTATCGCTATTCACCAATGATATGATTTTATATATGGAAAATTCCAAAAACTCCCAAAGGGGCATACTGGAAGCAATAGACAAATATGGAAGAGTGCAGGATACAAGATCAACAGATATAAAAAAAGGAGGTATCCTTCACAATATCCAATAACAAATTGAAATATCTAGGGATATACCTGACTGAAAAAAACAAAAGATTTGTATGAGGAAAACTACAGAACACCATTATAAGAAGCCAAGAGTGACCTCAACAAATGGAAGAATATCCCAAGCTTGTAGATTGGAAGACTCAATATAGTAAAGATGTCAATTCTGCCCAAAACACTACATAAGTTTAATGCAATCCTATTACAATTACCATTATCTTTCTTCAAATAAATGGAAATTTGATTACCAACTTCATATGGAGAGGGAAGAAGCATTGTATAAGCAGAGAATTCCTCAAGAAGGACAGAGTGGACTTTAGCACATATTATATAGTGACAGCGGGCAAAACCACATGGTATAGGTACAATGACAGATCCTCAGACCAATGGAAAAGAACTGAAAACCCAGAAATAATATCATCAGTGTACAGACAACTGATCTTTGATAAGATCCCAAAAAATATCAAATGGGAAGGAAATGTCCTCTTCAATAAGTGATGTTGGAAATATTGGATATCTACCTGCAGAAAAATGAAGAAAGGCCCTTATCTCACTCCATGTGCAAGAATAAACTCAATGTGGATCACAGACTTCAAGGTAAAACCCCAAACTATTAGGACCATCAATGAGGGAATTGAGACAAACCTGAGTACTTTGGTGCAGGGAATACATAGACGATCAGAAATGGGGAAGGACACCCATACAAATGAGTCATAAATTGACAAGTGGGATATACTGAAGATGAAACACCTGTGTACATTGAAAGAATTCACCAAGAGAGTAATGATCTACATATAACTCCCTCTCTGGTTGATGAACACCAGAAAAGTGGGTGAAGGGGGACATCGAACATTGTTTAAGACATGAAAAAAAATAACATAGATTATGAACGTTTTGTGAGGGAGTATGGGGGAGGGACAGGAAAATGAGGAAATGTTTTTAGAATGTTGATGGCAACAAATGTACAAGTGTACTTGACACAATGTATGTATGTATTGTGATGAGTTGTATGAGCTCCCAATAAAATGATTGAAAGTGATTTTAAAAAAAGGTGGGCAAGGGGTGGGGCAGAAGAGGCTGGGTGGGTCTTCTTTTGAATTAGTGTTGAAGTTCTTTCCCAGGGGAACAGTAAAACATGTTATAAGAAAGAACATGACTCCGTAGGAACGAAGATAATTTTTTAAAGTGTCAAGCTGTTTGACATTTTTCCCTTACACAAATTCCTAGGCACTTTGAATATTCTCTATAACAGCCTCATAACACATAGTGAAGGTTTTTTCTAAGTAATTTCAGTTATATGATATCCTTACATTTTTGTGGTATTCTTACAATATAGTTGGTCTTTATATAGAATGTCACTTACAATATGGTGCTGCTGTACGTTGGATGAGTGAGTGGAGAGATGACTCACTAGGCAAGAAGAAATAGGATACTAGTTAAAAATACATATGCACACGCTTTTATCATGCTAGTGTAAGTTCATTCCCAAACTTGAAGCTAGTATGACCTTGATTCCAAAACCATCACCACACATCCCACATGTGCCACAAAACTATAGAAAATTCATCAGATAATAGCAAGTAGTATGTCGCAGTATATTTAAAGAACAATGCCCTATAGCCAAGTGGTATAATCCCAAGTATATAAGGCAAATGAATAAAATAAAGTCTATAATGCAGATCTTAAATTTAAGTGCTGATTAAAAATGACACAAAAATTTTAATGGCATTTAACATTAAACTAGTATAATAAAATTTAAATCCATTCAGATAATAACTTTTAATAAAATATACATATAATTAATTCCTTAATATTATATATAGATTAAAAGGCTACACGTTATAAAATATACATACATACATGTGTCTTATTCTGATCTAATTTATTTTGTTTACATTATATTGAATTGTAGTCCATAATGAAGGCTGCAGTCTTTAATCTTCATTAATAAGGCTTCAAGTCTTCTTCACTTTCAGCAAGCAAGATTGCCTCATCTGCATATAACACCTTGTTAGTGTCCCTTTCTCCAACTCTGATGCTAAGTTCTTCACAAAGCCCAGCCTGTCAGATTTTTTGTTCCACATATAGATTAAATAAGTATGGATAAAGTATGCAACCCTGAAAAATATCTTTACTAACTTTAAACCACATATTAATTTCTTATTCATTTGGAATTACTACCTCTTGATATAGGTACAGGTTTCCCATCAGTGCAATTAATTGTTCTGGAATCACTCTTTGCTATGTTTCTCACAATTTGTTATGATCCATATAGCCAAATGTCTTTGTATAACTAATAAGACACAGGAAATCATTTTGGTATTTTTTGCTTTTAGGTGGGCTCTATCTGAGGTAAGAAATAATGTCCCTAAGTTCCATGTCCTCTTCTGAGTTCTTGGTAATTTTCTTGTCAATGTAATGTGACAGTCACTTTTAAAAATACACAGCAAAATTTTATTTGCATGTGACAGTAATGGCATTGTTTGATAATGTCTGTATGTTGCTAGATTACCATTTTTTCAAATGGCTCAAATTTGTATCTGTTCAGGGTCTTTGATGCCTGATACCTGATCACGTAGACTCGTGTGCTTCTTCCATGTGGGTTTTGTTGCTTCTCAGCTAGATAGCTGCTTGCTTATCTTAAAGCCTTTAAGACCCCAGCATTATATATTTTGATAACTGGGCACCATCAACTTTCTTCAACACATTGGCTTACCACTTTGTCTTCACAATTGTGTCAGGAAGGTAAACATCATGAAATGCCAGGTTATTTGAACAAAGTGGTCTTGCTTTGAGAGAGTACTTGAGTCGGGGCTCAATGTCCATCTACTACCTAAATACTAAACCTAGAAATATATGCACATAGATCTATTTCCTTATTGTCATTATAAAGGCATTTGTAGGATTCTAAATACATTCTGAAATGTACATATGCATTTCAGTTAATATCCAATCAATTCCTGGAGCGTGTTTAATGCCTTTAGTTCAGCTTGGACTTCTTCCTTCAATACCAGTGATTCTTGATTATATTCCACCTCTTGAAATCAGTAGATGTTGGCCAGTTATTCTTGATACAATAACTCTGTATTCCTTTCTTCTTCTCTGGATTCTTCCTGCATTGTTCAGTATTTTGTCCATCCAAATTTTCAATACCGTAACTTGAAGCTTCCTTCAGTCTTTCAGCTTGAGTCTGGAGTATTTTCCATCTTTTCTAACTCCAGGAATGTACACATCCCATTACAATGCTTTACTTTGTTTTCTTGAGCTTCCTTCTGTAATTTACTCACCAGTTCTTTCACTTTATCATATCTTTCTTTTGCTTTAGATGCTTCTTAAGAGCAAGTTTGAGTCTCAAGTCTGTTTACATCTTTTCTTTCTTTATGGTCTTTTTTAATGAACTAAATGAGCCTTGGTGGGATAGTGGATTAACTATTGGGTTGCTAACTTCCAGACAAGTAGGTTGAGTCCATTAGTCTCTCCAAGGGATAAAGAGTTAACTTTCTTCTCCTCTAAGATTAACATTCAAAAGAACAAACTCACTGCTGTTGAGAATATTCCAACTCCTAGTATGTTTTTTCCCCCTCTAATGTTTATAATCTTGCAAGCCTGTAGGGGAAGTTCTACTTAGTCCTACAGGGTCACTATGAGTCAGAATCAACTAGATGGCAATTAATTTGGTTTGGGGTTTTATTTGTATTTTTGATGTGTGATGTTCTTGATGTCAATACACAACTTAAATGGTCTTCAATCAATAGTGGGCAATACGTCAAATCTATTTTTGAGATGGCAATCAAAATCAAGTGGACTGTAACTGGGTTAATCTGGGTAGACTAAAGGAACAAATTTCATAGACACGCATATGGATATAAGGGAATGGTTTATATACAAAAGGACTTAAACACTGAGAAAGCATCCCAACTCAGTCCAGTTCAAAGTCATAAGTCCAATATTATCCCATATGCCTGATACCAGTCTATAATGTCTCCGTCCAACTCATGAAATCACAGGTCAGTGGGTGCAGAATCCCAGTGCTGGCAGGGGTCTTCCTATGGCTCCTTGCTTCCAGGGCTCAGGGTTCATCAACAGCATCTGGTAGTGGCAGAAGCAACTCATCGCTGGCAGGGGTCCCATTGTGGTCTCTCCAGCTTCAGAGGTCTGGCTCCATCAGGACAAAGCCGAGTGGCTTCTCCTCTGGCTCCTTCAGCTTCTTGGATGCTACCATCTGGTCTTGTCAATGATTCATTGTCTCTGAGACTAACTCCCAACAACTGGGAGATAGCTTCTCATCTCCATGAAGAAAATATCATGAGGTTTCCCAGACATATCAGGAGAAAGCCATGCCCACTCAGAGACCTCATTGGCTACTCCATGGCTATTTCCAGATTAACAGGTTAGACTTCACCCCTACAATTCAGTCATAAAATTAACATAAGTACATGACTGCCACAGTAGCAAAGTTGTATTTTGGTTCTTGTGGACTTATTTTAATTTTTTTCCACCTCATTGTTTACTTGCATATGAGTGATTGATAATATGTTTCATAGTGTCCATTGTCATGTTCTCTGACATATTGAGCTTTCCATCATCTCTTTCCACAAATGTAATTAATTTGATTTCTGAATAATTCATCTGGTGAAATACTCATTTATGGTTAATGTTTATGCTGTGAAAAAGATATCTTCAAAGAATTAGCTATTCATCATGCAAAATTTTTTCATACAATCTCTTCCACCACCAACATCAGATCTTTTCCAATTACTGTTCTTTTGTGTTCCCTCTGTGATTTAGACAAAGGTATATAGGGCAGAAATCAAAATCATAAAAAAGATCAGGCAAATGGATTGCGTAAAAATTTCTGGGACTTTCAAGACTATGACCCTTGGTCACCTTTTACATGTGCAAAAGAACGTATCCCCCCTGTTAAAATAGTCAACTTTTGCTTTGAAAATGCCTATCCCCAAAACCAGTAATTACCAATGCATGCTGCATGTCTGACCAATTTCAGAAAATAGTAAAATGTGTCCTCTTCTTATTTTGGGCAGTAGGGATAAGTGCATAAATGAGAATAATATTAATTTATTTTCTTTGCAGATCTACGGCTGTTGTGCAATTGCTGGGACTACTATACTTCAAGATAGGTTTTGAAAACTTGTTTTAAACAATGAATACATTTTCTTCTTCAATTTGTAGTACAATCATAGTCAACATATGATTGATTCAAAATGATGAATACCAGTGCATTTTAGTTCACTAATGAGTAGAATATTGATTCTTATGGACTCAATTTCATTTGTGATGACTTAAAAGTTTTCTAGTTTCATAATTGATGCATTTTATGTTCTGGTTGCTATTGTATGCTTGCACCCATAAGGTCACCTTTTGAGCTATGGTACAACAGCAATGAAGGTCCCCAAAGCTTTGCTCCTCAAGTCAACTCTACATTGAGGACATAACTCTTCCCGGTCAACCTGAGGGGCTCGTCTTTCAACACTATCTCAGACAATGCTTCACTTACCAGCAATCTCTGCCTTCTCTCCTGGTTTGTCTTAGTCTTAAAGCTCAGCTGAAATATGTGCATGGTTCCTGTTATTTGAAATACTAGTGACGTAGCTTTCAGCATCATAGAAACATGGAATTCACCACAGTATATATAGCACATTGACGAGTGTTGAGTTTTTCTCTGCTTGCTAGATTAATTTTGTAATGTCAGAAAAATTGCATACTTGAAACTAATTCTATAGTGTCCCCATATCCTTCACCCAGAGTTCCCCAATGTTAACTTCTTATTCAATGATACTGTGTTTTTCAAGGTAAGAAATTAACATTGGTGTAAAATGATCAATTCAGGTACAGGACTTATTTAGATTTGACTGGACTTAACTTCATTAATTTCATGTGCTATACTCAGATCTGATTTGGATCTCACATGGCATTTAGTTGTAATGCCTCCTTGTTTTTTTCTGCTCTACTGTAATAGTTACAGAGATGCTAATTGCTGTTCACCACCTTGACGTTTTGAAGCACACCGATTGAGTACTTTGTAAGGTATTTCTTAATTTTGATCTTCCTGATGTATTACTTATGATTAGATTGAGAGTATAGGTATTTTGGGAAAGAGTACCCCAGAAATGAAATGCCTTTCTCAGCATAAGAAAGTAACACATTTGTTTATTTGTTGACTCTGCTGGATTCAAGAATCTAACTTCATCATCTTCATGCTTTCCTCTCTCCTCTGTCTTAGATGTCTCTTGGGAAACAGAACCCAAGTTTCTCTAAAGAAAGAGCATCAATAAATACTCATTTGATAGATAGATAGTTACATACAAGTTGTTATACAGACACTGCTTTGAATAACTGATGCAGACACAGTCTGCTTTTTTAATCTGTAGATCAATGAAAATTTTCTATTGAGAGATTTCTTTAATTTGTGTCATTTAAGTTATTTTCTTTGATGATACTAGTGCTTATATTTTATCTACTTTTATTAATCTTTTTAGTTCGCCTCTGTCTTGTTCTTCATGCTCCTTACTATGTTCTTAGCAATGTTGTTTTCTTTTAAATCTTTCCAACATGGCCTTTGTTCTGAAGACAAAACTTTGTGCTTTTTTCCTGAATTGCCAGTATTTCTTTCCTTAATTCTTATGTTCATCTTTTGAGATGATAGCTTAGAGATGGGATTACTTCAGTAAGGTAGAAATAGTCTTGTCATTTTCTTTGTAGTAATATGGTTCTTGTTTTTGTCGTTTTGGGTTTTCTTTTTAATTTCCCTTGTAAAATCTTTGTTTAGGTGCCATGTTGATTCCTTTTTCATAATTATTCATCATTGGATGAAATTATACACTCTGGGATCCAATGTGTAAAGGAGTCTCAGGTGAACAACTAGAGATCTTCTTTTGCCCCATAAATATGTGTAAAGATCAATGATTTTATGTTTTTTCGCCAAGGCGTTTGACAGAGCAGTTTTAGAATTATGGTAGGATCCCTGCCTGTTATGCTATCCATTTTGACTCAGCAGTAACAGTGTGCGGTTTTCATTTATTCTAGCCTCACAAGCCTATCTTTTATTAAAATCAGATCCAAAGAGCTTTCTGTAGGGTGCACACTCTGCCATTTCTATGTTTAAGCTGCGTATCTTTCATACCTAGTGGGTCTTCATTGTTATTTCTAAACATTTCACATATTAATGAATATATTTTACTATTTAAGATAAGGTACAATTTTTACTATTCTGTGTATATATTAGACATATTAAATTTGCGATTTATCTCAAATACTGACCAACAGTTAACATTACTGTTAAAACTATTTCATCTCATGGACTTTTCAGCACCCAAGTGAACCTTTTCAATGTCCAGCTTTATGAAATCTAGATTAGTTTAGGAAAAGAAAATGATTTTTGAGAGCAATTTTAGAGCTTGATTTCTTGGGGTGTGACTACATTTTTGTGGATGTTAAATTATAGCCAGACAGTAATGCCCATTTCTGAGATGCTTCCTAGACAAAATATAAATGGTCAGAGAGTGCCAAAGAGAGTAGAGCTGAAATTAGGAGATTAACTAACAAAGATATATTGTTTACTTTGCATATTTGGTAAGAATTATAACATATTTCACTATACCATGGTGAAGTAAATTTCAAATTGGTATGTACATATTTCTCTTAAAATATACCTAGGGAAACTAGTCAGGGTTAGAAGAGAACGAAATATTTAGTAGACTGAGTGATTAGGAGAATCCTAGAAGGAGGAAAATCACTTACTTTTTTGGAAATTTGTCTTTAATTGTTGATGAGAAAAAGTAGTGAACAGAACATTATGTTCCTGCTTAACCAAGTACTCTGAATAGTTACCAACCCAAGAGATTCCCTTGTCATGACAACATTGTTTCTAAAGATTCCATTCCGGAAGGGGAAGTACTTACATGCATAATGCTCACTTGTTAGGGACTGTTACCTTGTCACCAGATTTAAGAAACAGTGCTATACAAATGTACAAATGTGCTTGACACAATCGAAGTTTGTATGGATTGTGGTAAGAGTTGTTTGAGCCCCCTGTAGAATGATTTTTTAAAAGAAGAAATAGTACTACAAACCAACATCACAGTAGATGTCAGACAAAGAATATAAATAAAAAATTCACACAAAGATAACAGAATGGCCAATGACCATATGAAAAGATTTTTCATCAAACTGAGTCAGGAAAGTAACTCAATGAGTTATTTCACAGCTAATAAGTCAAATAAAATAAGAGGAAAAACAGTAAATATGCTAAGATAAATCATTCAAATACTGATACAGATATGAGAAAAATGAACTTTTAATATGCTACTAGTGAGACAATTAATGGCTATAACTATTTTTGTGTATTTTGCTAAGCCCTAGAGAAATTGAAACTGTACAGTTTTATTTCTAAACTGCTTAGTTTTTATTTTGTTACAGAAACTTTTGCATAAAGCCACCAAGAGACCTGGAGAAGGATAGTTTTTGCATGATTTTATTCTTTCTATATTGTTTTATTGACATATGTGAACATAAAACTTAATCATTTAGCCTTTTAACATGGCTTTTTGTAAACAGACATACTTTATATTATACTCGTTGATTCTGTGTTTACTTTTACCCCCCCCCCCAACAAATTGAAGATTTGTGGAAATTTTGAGCTCTCTGGAAGTCAAAAAATTACTCAATGGCAGGATTTTTTTTTACATCAAGCCAGTCTATCAGTGTTATTTTTCCATTAGCATGAATGGCATGTTTTCACTTTGTGTCTCTATCACAAGTTGATAATTCTCACAATCTCTCAAACCTTTTCACAATGCTACTGTACACTTACCAGTGCCAATCCATTCACATCTCATGGACGCTTACTCATAGCAGTCTTATAAGGACCAAGCAGAACTGCTCCTATATCTGAAATTTCACTGGAACAGAAAGTCTCATAGGGGCTGATGATTTAGAAACACTGATCTTGTGTTAGGAACCCACCACATGATCCACTGTGCCACAAGAATTCCCTTAATAGATTTTAGTACAATTTGTATAGAGTAAGCATGACTTTTATAGGTATGGAGCAAACAAAACAAAAAATCAAATGATTTGTTTTGTTGTGATATTCACTTAACTGTGGTAGTCTGAAACAGAGTCCATAGCATTCCAAGGAATGTCTATATTAACAGAGTTGTACAGCCCTAACCACTATCTGATTATAAAACCTTTTACTCAATTCAAAACAGAAACTCAATACCCATCAACATAAGCATAAATGAGTGGGAGTACAGATGGGGAACCCAAAGTCTCCATCTGCAGGTGAAGTGACATCCCCTTGCAAAAGGGTCATGGGGAGGAGATGAGCCATTCAGGATCTACATATAATCTCCTCCCTGGGGTATGGACAACAGGGAAGTGGGTGAAGGGAGACATCAGACAGGGTACAATATATTGGGGTAATAATTATTTATAAATTTTCAAGGGTTCCTGAGGGAGGGGGCCTGGGAGGGAGTGGAAAAATGAGGAGCTGATGACAGGGGCTTAAGTAGAAAGAAAATGTTTTGGAAAGGATGATGGCAACAAATGTACAAGTGTGCTTTGCATACAATGGATGTATTTTTTTATTAAATCATTTTATTGGGGGTTCATGCATAGTTTTTCACAATACATAAATAAATATACTGTGCCAAGCACCTTCATATATGTCTGCTGCTATTATCGTTCTCCAACCATCCACCTTTTCCCTTGAGCCCCTAGTATCAGTTTTTCTATCCCTTCCCCTCTTCCCCTGCTCTCTCCTTCCCACCAACCCTCAAACTTTATAAATTATTATTATTCTGTCATATCTTATACTACCCAACCTCTCCCCCAACCCATTCCCCTGATGCCCATCCTCCAAATAGGAGTTTATGTGTATGACCTTGTAGTTTGTTCTGTCTCTCTACCCCACCTTTTCTCCACCCTTCCAGCAGCTCCAATCTAACCACTGGCCCAAAGGGGCTCACCCATCCTGTTTTCCCTATATCTCCAGCTCCCCTCTCCACCAGTGTACCTTCTCCAGTCCATCTGGATTTGTAAGGTAGAGTTGGTACCATGATGGTTGGGGGGCAGGAAGGCTTCAGGAAGTAGAGGAAACTTGTATGTATCATCACTGCCCGGCTGTCCCTTGACTGGTCTGTCTCCTCCCCCTGACTCTCCCACCAGTGGACCTTAGGTCCCACCCTGCTCTCCCTCTCATTTGAAATGATGTGATTCTTGTTCTTTGCTGCTCGATACCTGTTCCCTTCGGCCCCTCTTGCTCACACATGCTGGTATGCTTCTTCCATGTGTGTCCCAGCCTGCGGGTCCATAATTCGCAAGTCTTGGAAGGAGGAGTGGGAATTGGGAGGACAGGAGACGCAACAAATGGAGACAAGACAGGATTCTGATCAAGTCTCATTTATTGGGGCAAAACTCAGGGTATATATAGCCAATGGTCAGGAGTAAAGGTCACAGCTTATGCTAATGAGGTAAAGTCAACAGGGGGCCAATCCTAGACGAGTGCCAAATAAGATGCGTGAAAGGGGCTGTTTACAGTTACAGTTAACAGTTTACAGTTATAGTTTAAAGATGACAGACTACTAAGCTCAGGCAACAAACAGTAACAGAGTTCAGACTAGTGACTGTAGCAAGGTCGAGCATGTCCAGGCTGGATGGCTCCAGATAGGTCCCCCTTTTTTATTTTTTCAAATAATATCCTCCTGAGAACTTCGCCTGTCTTAGGTTGCCAGGACACACACTCAGTCCTTACCCGTCATCAGTCAATGGCCTTCTAATGTGACCATGGCCTGTCTTAGGTTGGTAAAGAGTGCTCCTGATCTTACCTGTCATTGGCTGTCAAGTTCAGCTCACGGAGGCAGAGGGTCTTATCACACCATAGTTGTGTGTGCCACTCTGTTCAAGATCGCTCAACTCCAAGCGAGGATAATGAATTTGAAGGGGCCTTGCTTGAATGGTCTCAATCTGTTACTTAATAAATGCCATGAGTTGGTTGAAATATAAAAGCAAAAACAGTAAACTAGCGAGGGAGCCCAAGTAATGCAACAGTCCATTGAGCCCGGTTCACAGTGGATTTATGGTAAACTCCTTTCTTCTCTTTGCCTAGTCTTCTTGCAGCCGCTTGATTTTGTTGGCATAAAAACAGCATCTTTCCTATAAAACCAAGCAAATACTTCCTTACTCTGCAGCAAGTAAATCTAAGCATCTTCTATTTTGTAACAGTACTTCTGCTAAAGAATCTACCTGATCTTGCAAATCTTGTATAGTGCCTGATGAGGCCTGCATATCCAATATTAGCTGCCTAGATAATGTGGTATCCTGCAGTTCCAAAGGCCACTGCAGTACTGATCTCTAATCTTACAAATAGGGGAACTAGATACACTGCCCTTTTAGCTTTTCCTGCCATGTGATCAATAGCAGGTATAGGGACAGGCATAATATCTATGCCTGGAAGGAGAAAGATTAGCACACATAACTCTGTCCAAATGCTGGACAACTGGGTAAAAACCCTATTGTTGCCACAAACAAAAACTGAACTATAAAGGGCACATAAGCCCGTAACATTAATAATACTAGAACAAGAAACAAATCCTGTCAATTCCATATAATCTCACAAGTATTGTTAAGGGAGGAGGAAAATAAACAAGTCATTAAGTAAACTGCAAAGGTTGGATTGTAAAAGGAGAAGTCAAGTCACAATAACTACCTTCAGAATAGTTAATAAAAGGACTAGGTAATGCAAGAGGGACGGGGTATCCCTGTTGCATTTTTTCAGGATAATTTTCTGTAAAAACAGAAAAGAACATACTCTTAGGGAGAAATCTCTTCCCTGGATCGATGTTTGTCATCAATTTGTTTCACCAGTCGTTCTGGCAGCCATCTGGCTGCATCATATTGTTGAGAGTAAATGCAGACTAAGCCCCTACCCCAGATCAATACTGGATCTGGGCCATGCCATGAATTGTCCAGTGGGTCTCTCCATTTTACCATGGCAAATTGCTTTTGAGATTCAGGATGCCAAAAACGATCTGCAGCAGATTTCCCGTGATCGTCCAATGTTAAAAAATTTCTTATAAAAAGAGTATGGTTAAGAATGTTTCTGGGGGTACCTTTAGTGGGGTACCATTCCCCCTTTTTTATTTTTTCAAATGTGGTTTTCAAGGATAAATGGGTTTTCTCAACTATACCTTGCCCCTGAGGGTTGTAAGGGATTCCCGTAATGTGCTTTATCTGTTAATTGATCACAGAAATTTTTAAAAGCTTTTGCTGTATAGCCAGGGCCATTGTCTGTCTATTTGTTTGGGAACTCCCAAAACAGAAAAACAATGCAACAGATGGGCCACAACATGCTTGGTAGCTTCTCTTGTTTGGAGGGTAGCGAGAATAAACCCACTATTGGTGTCTATGCATACATGAATATATTTGAGATTCCCAAACTCTGCATAGTGGGTGACATCCATTTGCCAGATTGAGTTAGGTACTAGTCCTTTAGGGTTAATTCCCAAATGGGGGACTGGTAGAAATGTCACACAAGAAGCACATTGCTTAACAATCTGTCTGGCTTGTTCTCTAGTTATTTTAAACATCAGTCTTAGGGACTGGGCATTCAAATGATGCAAGGCATGAGCGGCTTGGGCCTGTTGTAAATTGCTGGCCATAACCATGGCCACCATTTTTGTAGCTGTATCAGTGATCTCATTACCTCGAGCCAGAGGCCCCGGTAGGCCTGAATGAGCCCTAATATGTCCTAAGAAAAAAGGAGCAGTTCTTCTATGAATGAGTTGCTGGCAGTGCAAAAATAATTTAGCCGTTTCTGACATGTTTGATCTGCGCAACAGTTTCTAAAAGGGGTACCAAATGAGCCAGATAAGCACTGTCAGTATAAATATTAAG
>PVJH01040198.1:0-15857 GCA_004026705.1 Nesogale talazaci
GGGGGGGCGGTGACACAGTTCAGGGGGCTTTGGATTTGAAGGAGCTTTCTAGGTTCGGGGAAGCGTCTGCGTGGGTGTCAGGGGGTACTCCGGGGGCTCCCTTGCGCCTCGGGGCGCCCCGGGGTTGGGGTTGGGGTCCTTGCGATCCGGAAGGCTCGGAGTTTGCTTTGTGGGGGGTTTGGGGGAGCCCCAGAAGCGCCAAGTCCGTTTTGAAGGCGAATCGGGAGGGCTGCGTCCGGACGGAGCCGTCCGCCCCCTGCGAGGCCCCCCCAAGAAGTGATCTCACCCCGGCGTGCCCCGTCGGGAGACCAGGACCGCGTCGGCCCGGGCCGGGGCGGGCCCCCCCGGACCCTGGCGGGTGGCAGAGGAGAAACGCACAAAGGCGGCAGTCACACCTGGGCGGTTTCCTCGGGCTCTGGGGCACCCTTCTCTCCGATTCGGGGCCCATCCCGGGCATTGAGGGGCTGGTGTGGTTGGCTGGGTCCGTCCGTGGGGGCGTCGGTGGCTTCAGGAGGGTAGCCTTTGAGGAAGCTGGTCAGCGGGCCCGGGGTGCTGGCCGCAGCGGGCTGCAGCTCGCCGCAAGCTCAGCAGTTTCCAGGCACCGGTTGCTCCCACAAAAGCATTCCCCGGACGGAAACCCCGAGGGCGGTGTATTATTTTATTTCATTATTATTATTTTTAATTCTATCCCATTCCGCCCTATACGATTGCTAGGAGTCTGCATCGAGTACCGATGGCCGCGAGTTCGGCTTGGCCGGGGTTGGGTCAGGGGCAGCGGTGAGGTCCGTGGTAAACGCGGATTTGGGAGGGCGTGCGGGTCCGTTATTGGGGCGGGGTTTCCCGGTTCGGCGGGGAGGGTCGTGCCAGTCGGGTGGGTGGAGCAGTGGGCACAATGAGGGGCTGCTCACTGGTTGGCGGTTCACGTTCACCAGCTGGTTCTGCCTGCCCGGGGCCGGGGAGACTGCCTGCCGGCGTGCAGGTTGACAGCCTGGGAAACCCTAGCAGGTGGTTGTGCTCGGGTCGTTAGGAGCCGGAATCAAGTCGCTGGTCGAGGGCTTGGATCTTTCCGGGGGTCAAAGTCTGAGATGAGGGGCGGAGAAACTAAGCAGGAGAGTAATTCGGGCAGGAGCCAGGCTCCAGAGCAGCGGTTCTCAACCTGTGGGCCGCGACCCCTCTGGGGCTCGAGCGACCCTTCCGCCGGGCTCGGCCGATTCACCACACTAGCAAAATGACAGGGACGAAGTAGCAAGGGGAGTAATTTTATGGTGGGGGGGTGGGGGTCAGCACCATGAGGAACTGTATGGAAGGGTCACGGCATGAGGAAGGTTGAGAACCGCTGCTGTAGAGAGACTGGTCAGTGTCTGCACAGATGGCATCTGTTTCTCTCCTTGGGCTTTTGGATGTATCTGAATGGGTAGTTGGAAGACTTTATCATCTGTACATTTGTTTTTGTTTTTTAATTAAAAGATCATTTTATTGGGGGTTCTTACAGCCCTCAGAACAATCCCTACATCACTTGTATCAAGCATATTTGTACATACGTGGCCATCATTATTTTCCAAACCGTTACTTTCTATTTGAGCCCTTGGTATTAGCTCCTATTTCCCCCCTCCCAGCCTCATGACCCTTTGATAAGTTACCAATTGTTATTATTTTCATGTCTTACACCAAACGCTGTCTCCCTTTCCCCACAGTATCTGTTGTTTGTCGCCGTGGATGTGTGTGTGTGTGTGTGTGGTTATGCGTTGATCATTGCCATCTGTCCCCCTAACTTCTTTCCCACCTTCTCCCCACCAGCTGTAGGTTTTGAAGGGACCTGTGTAGGTAAGCCTTGTGCTATAAGCACAAGGCTGGTGGTTCAAATCCATCAGCTGCTCCACACGAAAAAGACGAGACTGGACTCATAAAGCTTTAGAAAACCTTGAAAACCGATAGGGGTGTGTCACTGAGTCAGAATTGACTCTGTGACAGTGGTTTGGGGTTGGGTGTGTCCCAATGAGGCCCGAATTTTTTGTTTTTAAGCAATGAAGTGTCATTTCACAAGTGGCTTTGAGGAAGTGAAGAACTGATGGGGCAGGAGTTAAGGAGTGGGGTAAGGATTCCTCGAATTGGGGTGCTTTTAACTGATGCCTATGAGTTTGGGGAGACGTCTCTGTATTATAGGAGCCCTGGTGGAAGAAGGGGGTGTGTGCTACAAATTGGGCTGCTAACTGCCAGGTTAGCAGTTTTCATTCACCAGCCACTCTGCAGGAGACAGACGGGGCTTTCCACGCCAGGGAAGAGTGACAGTCCAGGGAAATCACAGGAGAGTGCTACCCGGTTCTTCAGGGTCTCGGAATGACTATCACTCCATGGCCACGAGTCTTTTGTTGGTTGTTATGGTTTTAAGCCTGGGATCTGAATGGTGACTATGAAACCACAAAGCACTGGGGTTTTAGTGCCGATGGTGGAGTTACCTGGACTTGGCAGGAGTCAGCAAACCTCTTTAAGAGTCCAATGATGGTGACCTTGTGCTGGCCACAACCACAGGACTCTGGCCTTAGAGTGTGAGACCAGGCGGGAACGAGAGCAGCGGGCTTCAAGAGAACTCTTCAAAGTAAGGCCCTGGGCCGCAATTGGCTGTTGGCTCATAGTCTGCCAACCTCTAGTGTCTGGGCATGGAATCCTGGTGGCATGGTTAGTACTGGGCTTACGATTCACAAGGTGTGGGCAGTTCAAAACCACCAGCCTGCCCTGAGGGAGGAAGATGGGCTTTCTCCCCTGCAAACACAGGCTCAGCAACAGACAGGGGAGTGGCTGAGCCCTGGTGGCGTAGTGGTTGTGTGTGGGACTGCAGCCCAGGGAGATGACAGTTCAAATCCAGCAGCAGCTCTCCAGGAGCAAGGCTGGGCCTCCTACTCCCACCAGAGCAGTGATGCCACAAAAACAAACAAACAAAAGAAACTGACAGGAGAGTTTTACCCTCCCCTTTCAAGTCGCTCTGACTCGGCCTTTACTCAATGGCAGTGAGTTGAGTGTCCAGGCATGTACGTCGATCGAGGTCTGAAGAAGGGATTTGGTGTTAGCATGTCTGGCGGAGGTTGGGCGGCAGAGGGATGGTTCTGTAAGCCAGCCCACCATGGAAGGGGCGGGCGCGTGCCCACTCAGACTGGCTCCTGGCCAGCCTGTGCCCACCCAAACCTCAGACGAGTTCTCCCCAAGGGCCTGTGAGAGCCGAGAACAGAGGAGTCAAGTTGAATGGCAGGGCTTTGTTTCCAACCTGTCTTCTTCACCACGCCCCCACCCTGTGTGCTGGCCGGGAACAGACCTTCCAGCACCAGGGGAGCCCACTCCTTAAGGGCCTGTGTGGCTGTGACCTTTACGAGCTGTCCTCGGGGGGCCCCAGCCCGTCCCCGCCTCCCTCCGTGGGCCGAGAAGCCAGAGCTGTGGGCAGGCCTGAGAATGCCGGTCTTTTTCAGGACCCAGCGCCCCAGGGAGCACAGAGCAGAAGGTGGAGGTGTGTGTGTGCTGCAGCGATTGGTCCTTGGATTTTGCGGGCCTGGGAGGTGGGGGGAGACTAGCTGCTGGTGGCGGGACCCTCCTGGGGAGTGAGGGCACTTTGGGCGGGTGCCGTTGTTCCGAGTGGTGGCAATGAGACAGGCCGCCGGCTGGCATCCTCCTCTGAGTGTTGAGAAGAACGGGGAGCCCGCCACCCCTCGGTCCCCAGCCCGACCCGGCGGCGCGAGGGGTTGAAGGCGTTGTGATCTTGGGCGAGCAGGGTCTGCCCTCAGTCCCGCAATCTCTTCTCCCCTGACCGCAGGTGGCCCGCGGAGCGCGCACCCTCAGTCCGGCTCCTGGGATACGGTGAACCCCCCGCCCGCCTGACAGCACGCCCTCCCTCCCCCCCACCATGGACCGCGGCAGCCTCCTGCCCTTCCAGCTGTGGTGCCCCCGGCCTTTCGGCACCTATTCCCAGAACCAGCCGCGCCCGCCCGCCGCTGCCCTCAAGCCCGCGGCCCCCGAGCCGGGCAGCGGGGCCGAGGCCGCCCACGGGCCCGCGCTCTCGGAGAACACGCCGCCCACGCTGGCGCCCGAGGCCGCCGCCCCGCCGCCCGCCGCCCCGCTGCTCTCGGCGGCCACGGCTGGCGATGAGGGCCGCGTGCTGCTGGACACGTGGTACGTGATCAAGCCCGGGAACACGAAGGAGAAGGTGGCCTTCTTCGTGGCCCACCAGTGCGGCGGGGGCAGCCGGGCCAGCTCCATGAAGGTCAAGGGCCACTGGGGCAGCGACAGCTCCAAAGCCAAGCGGCGGCGGCGCTGCCTGGAGCCCACCAAGGCCCCGCCGGACCCCGGGGGCCGGGAGGGCCTCCCCGCCGGGGACGGGCCCCCCGGCTCGACTGGCGAGGACCTGGATCTGCTCTCGGTGGCGGATATGGTGGCGCTGGTGGAGCAGCGGACGGCCCTGGCCCTGCAGAGCTACCCGCGCCCGGGGACGCCGGCCCCCGTGGTCTTCGTGTCGGCCGAGCAGGGCGGCCCGGCCAAGGGGCTGGGCCCCGACCAGCGGCGGGGCGCCGGGGGCGCGGGGGACTGCAGCCGCGTGGCCGAGGCGGTGGCCCACTTCGAAGCGCAGCGGGACAGCCCTCCGGCCAAGGGCCTCCGCAAGGAGGAGCGGCCCGGGCCGGGCCCCGGCGAGGTGCGCATCGCCTTCCGCATCTCCAACGGCCGCGAGCCCCGCGCCCCCGACGGCAGCCTGTCCCACGCCGCCGCCGCCGCCGCCGGGGGCCGGGCGGGGGGCGGCGGCGGCGGCGCCTACCCGGGGAGCCCGGGCCCCGGCGCGCGGGCCAAGGACAAGATCACGTGCGACCTGTACCAGCTCATCAGCCCGTCGCGGGACGCGCTGCCCAGCAACGTGGAGTTCCTGCTGGCGCGCGCCGACGACGCCGCCGCCGCCGCTGCCGCCGCAGCCAGCGACGCCGCAGCCGCCGGCGACGGCCCCGCCCCCGCGCGGCCCGAGGACACGCCCCCGGCGGCCCCGCCCCCGCCGGCGCGCGACTGCGGCGGCGCGTCGGGCTTCCACGTGGACGTGGTGGTGACGGGCGTGGTGGACGAGTGCGTCTTCTTCGGCAAGGACGGCACCAAGCACGTCAAGGAGGAGACGGTGTGCCTGACGGTCAGCCCCGAGGAGCCGCCGCCGGGCCAGCTCTTCCTGCTCCAGCCGCGGGGCCCCGACGGGCCCCCCGAGCCGCCGCCGCCCGCCGCCGCCGCGCCCGCCGCCACCGCCGCCGCCGCCGCCGAGGGCCCCGACGACCCCGCCGCCTGCGAGGGCCCCGCGGACACGTCGCTGTGCCGCCTCTACCGGCACGTGTCGCACGACTTCCTGGAGATCCGCTTCAAGATCCAGCGGCTGCTGGAGCCGCGCCAGTACATGCTGCTGCTGCCCGAGCACGTGCTGGTGAAGATCTTCGGCTTCCTGCCCACGCGCGCCCTGGCCGCCCTCAAGTGCACCTGCCACCACTTCAAGGGCGTCATCGAGGCGTTCGGCGTGCGCGCCACGGACTCGCGCTGGAGCCGCGACCCCCTCTACCGCGACGACCCCTGCAAGCAGTGCCGCAAGCGGTACGAGAAGGGGGACGTGTCGCTCTGCCGCTGGCACCCCAAGCCCTACCACCACGACCTGCCTTACGGACGCTCCTACTGGATGTGCTGCCGCCGGGCCGACCGCGAGACGCCCGGCTGCCGCCTGGGCCTGCACGACAACAACTGGGTGCTGCCCTGCCACGGGCCGGGCGGGGGCCGGGGGGGCGGGGGCGGCGGGCGAGAGGAGGGCAGGTGAGGGCGGACTGAGAGCCCGCCATGCCCGCCCCGCCGCCTCCCCCCCCCCCACCGGGGGAACCCAGGGCCCCCCCCCAGGGCCGTGGACATCCCCCCACCCCCAGCCAAGAAAAATGGTGTGTTTGGAGGGGAAGGGAGTTTTTTTTTATTATTATTATTTTTTAATTTAAATCAGCATCTCCGTGATTTCTCCATGCAGTCCTAACACCCGCCCTGCCACTCTCTTACACTCCGGGGACCCACCATCAGGGAGCAGACGGCAGCTAATTTTGGTACCACTTAAGGGTTCCCTCCCACCCCCCCACTCTCATCCCAGCCTGCTTTCTCCAGATTATTGTCTCGGACCGTGTTTTGGTGGCCCATCGCCCCCACCCCCCAAATCCCGATGCGCCCCCGCGGGGCCCTGGGGCACGGAGAGCGGGCAGGCCACAGGTCTGAACACAGCATCCTTGGTAGTGCCAGACATTTCCCTCTTCACCTCGAGCCACTGGTCTCCACCCCCACCCTAGAGAGGACGCAGGGAAAGCGCCCCCACCCTTCACTATTTAAGCTACGGGCAACACCCCACCCCCATGACAAATTAAAAAAAAAAACAAAAGCTGTGAAGCCGTGCCTCGCTTGTGACAGCGTGGGTCGTACCCCCACCCCCATGGGCAGGGATTGTAGGATTGAAGTTCTGGGTGGTCGTTTTTTTCTTTCTTTCTCCTACTCTGGGCTACTTGTTCAGGTGTTGGGGGGGGGGAATCTCAAGCCCCCATACCCCCCCCCTCGCACCCAAGTCACAGGTGTTCAAATCCAGTGGTCAACAGGGAGTTTTGATTTTCAGACCCTCTGGTCCGGGTATTTTTGTTTGTTCTGTTGGGGAGGGGGGTGGGTTATTTGTGTTTTGGATTTTGTTACTTGGGTTTTTTTTTTTTCCCCATCAACGTGATTCCGGAAGCTTCTAGCGTGTGGCATTTGACCAATTTTGAATTGGTCCTTTCTATAAAAATCAATATTTATAAGGCTGGGCTCAGACTGGTTTGTGTTGTTGAGGGAGGGCGTGTGTGTGTGTGAGATGGGCCTGTGTGTAGCCAGGTGAGGTGTTGAGAGGTCTCCTTCACCATGCTCCTTCACTTGAAATTATTGTGGACTCGTCACCCGTGTCACTTGTGTCCGTTAAGAGGTGAAAAAATCTCAAACGTAGCGGCGTCACGGAAACGGAGTCTTTCCTCTCGATAATCCAGGATAGGGCACTTGTTTGGTCCTCCAAAGTCATCAAAAACCCGGAATCCTGCTCGCTCACTCGCCCTTCCCGCTAACCTCTGGCTGTGGTCCTTCGCCTCCTGGTCCAGCACGACCCCTGGATCGTATCCCTGTCTTGTAGGCCGCGGGCATCGTGGTTCCACACTGGGCAGCTCGCTCTGAGCTCGGCCGTTCCCAGCCACCCGCTGCTCCGCAGGAGAGCCCCAGGACTCTACTCCTGCAGGGACAGTCTCGGAAACCCACGAGCGGACTTCTACCCTGGCCGGTAGGGTCGGTGTGAGTCTGCATCAACTTGATGGCAGCGGGGTTGCAGGAAGGAGGACAGACGTCGGGAAAGCCCTGTACCCCCCTCAAGTACCACACCGTACCTCTGTCTACCTTTCACGGATGCAAACTGAGCCAGAAGTGATCGCGCTGTGCCCAAGGGGGGGAAGGGGGGGAGCTCTCTTGCTAGAGTCCTGTAATTATCGTGTGAATAGTGTATGGATCATTATACTAAACAGAAAGAGGGGGAAGAAGAGTTATGAAGAGACGCTGATAGCCTTATCTAGGAGTCACATTTTCCAGAGCCAGTGAACCCTGAGAGAGCCATCTCTAGGGAGGAAAATGGACATTTTTGCCCCCAAAGCGCCAGAAAAGTGGTAAGACGATCAAAAAGCAGAGAAACCTGGGAGATCTGGAAGTTCCGGCTCTCAGAGGTTTGGCTAGTTGGTGTGAAGGTGTCAGATGTTTCCCCGGGACTTCGGGGGTCTGGTGGGCTGGATTCCTGCACCCACTCACCAGCACAAAACAGGAGCATTTTACAGACGCTCCTTCAAACCCTCAAACGGCGAGTAAATTGGAATTAGGACCACCCCACCCACCCCCAGGCCAGAAAGGAAAGGAAAAGGCACAACAGGTGCTGAAGCCACAGCAGTTAAGAAGGGGCACCAGGCTGAGCCCCGGTGGCGTAGTGGTCGTGCGCGGGACTGCGGCCCACTGGGATGGAGGTTCAATTCCCGCTCACAGCAGCAAAGGCTGGGCCTCCTATTCCCACCACCAGGGCAGTGATACCTTAAAAAAGGGGGGGGGGGACCAACTTGGGGTTCTCATTTGCCAGCTTTGTGGGGGCAAGCAGGTAGAAATCAAGGCCAAAGCCTACCTAGTGTGGGGGATGTGAAAGGAGCTGAAATCCCAGGTAAGGATTATCTGGAACATTGCAGCAGAATGTTCTAAATCAGAATGTTCTCAACCTTCCTCATGCTACGACTGTTTAATACAGCTGCTTGTGCGGTGATGACACCTCCCCCCCACCAAGCACAAAATTATTTTCGCGGCTACTTCATCGCTGTCATTTTGCTACTGTGATGAATTAGGCCACCTCTGTGAAAAGGATCCTTTGACCCCCCCCAAAGGAGTCGCGACTCACAGGTTGAGAACCATTGTTCTAAGTGCTCAAGGCCACGTAAGACCCAAGGAAAGAGAATCCTTGAGATTTGTATTCTGTGGCCACGGGCCACCCCAGGTTACAGATTTGTAGTCCAGGTTTGTCTCTGTGCAAGATCCAGGGAACTGGCAGCGAAGACATCTGACAAGAGATGAGGGAGGGGGGGAGTAAAAGATTATCTGGTCAGAATCCTCCTAAATAATTTTCCACCCAGCGAATAGTAACGAAGATCCAAATGTGAACGGAAATAAAGCAATATGAGCGGGAACCAGCAGAAACAACAGGGAACAAAAACAGACCCACGTCATCGGTCATCATGCAACTTCCGTTGATCTTTTCCCCCTTACTTGCTTTGAACCAACAAGAGAAACACCTGTATATACCCCAGACTTTAAAAAGCAGCTTGGTAGATGTGAAAGGGGAAAAAAAGAAATGATGAAAAAAGGGGAAATTAAAAAATACAATAAGCAAAAAAAAAAAAATTTTTTTTCTTGAACCTCAAATGGCGGGTTTAAACAGATTAGAGCTGAAGAAAGAATTCTTAAGCTAAAAATGAGGTCAGGAGGGAAAAATGTGTTTAAGGTATGGCACAGAGGGGGGGGGGAAATCCCCAAAATAATAATATGTGCTCAAGTAGCATTCCAAAATCAAGAAAGGGGCCAGACAGCATTTAAACAGATGATGGTAGAACATTCCAGACTGGTCATACACCCAATGGGCCCAATGAGTCAGAGACAGAGGAAGTTAAAAGGTGGATGCAGGTATAGGCGTTGACTTCCCCGAGGCTGTTTCTTGATCTGAAAACTCATACTAACAACTTAGATTGCTAATTGTGCATCCAGGGAGCTCAAAAATTGTTCAAGTACGCTTGTGGCAGCTGCAGGGCCCCCTGGCCGTGGTGGTGGTAGGCGCTATCCTGTTGACTTCATCTCGTGGTGGCTGCATGTGACAGAGCGGCCCTGGCGTCGTAAACACTCCAGGAAGATTGCCAGGTCTTGTCTCCGTGGGGCCACTGGCTGGGTGGGAACCACCAACCTTTTGATTCCCCACCGGGCACTTGACCCGTGGCAACACCAGGCCTTGGCTCTTGGCCATGCCTCAAGTGGAACCACCTCCACAGCTAACAAGTGCGCGAGAACTGCTCCGTAAAGTTCCCAGACGGTCAGTCCCGGCGGGAGCAAAGCCTCTTCTCCCGCAGAGCAGCCGGTGAGTTGGGACCACCAGACCTTGCAGCCAGCAAGGGGGCTCATCCCACGGGCTGCGGCCACCAGGGCTTCCTTCCAGTGGCCGTGGGCTCTGGGGGAACACCTTGCCAGGCCTCAGCGGTCTCTTGTGTCAGACGGAGTCCACGGTCCTGACCTTGAAAGCAAACGAGGTGTTTACGGCACCTTGCCCCGTGTCACACGACAAACAGCAGATAGCACGGGCCCTTCAGGTGTGCAGATCCTGTCACCTCCCTGGCAAGTGACGTCACTGTGAGCCACTTACCCCCTTTTCTGAGCTTAGTGGCCCCCCCCGCCCCCTTCCACCAGTGTATTCCTATGTAGCAACCCTAGCGGACAGAATAGAACTGCCCCTGTGGATTTCTCTCCAGGAGCAGAAAGCCTTGGCTTTGCCGGCCATCACTGTGCTGGGCTCTGTAAGCTGGGCTCTGTAAGCCGCTAGCGCTTCACATTGTCGGCCTCAGTCGTGTGTCGTGGCATGGCGAGAAGGGAGCTGTGTCCGCCTCTGGAGGGGGGGGTAGATTATGAAGTGGGTCCGTGTCTGTAAGGGGGCCTGGCGCATAGTAGGAAACACTACATGCCAGCTACTACGAGGAGCAAGGTACTCTGGTGCCCTAGTGGGCCACGGACTGAGCCGCTCACCACAAGGTCAGCAGTTGGAACCCACTGGCCGGTCTGCTGCCCTGCGGTCTCCGAGACTCATCACTGGGGTAGCTCTCCTCTGCCTTACGGGATTGCTATGATCTGGGATCCGCTCGATGACCGGGTTGACTAGTCCATCAGGTCTGGGTGGCTGCTGGATTAACGGCGGGCCTACAACCGCAAGGCCGTCAGTTCAAATCCCCCTGCCACCTCGGAGAGAGAAAGACGAGGCTTTCTGCCCCCCGAAAGCTGTACAGCCTCAGAGACCGCACAGCGGGTGGTCACTAGGAGTCAAAATGGACTTGACAGCAAGAGGTCTGGTTTAGCAACCTCAAGGGAGGAGGTGGCGATGGAAACCCCACCCTGTAGCGCAGGGCTCCCCTGAAACACGTGGTGTCGCCAAGAGCCGGGAGTGGACTTGGGGGTGATGGACTGGGTTGCATTTTTCCCGCAGGAGCTCCTGAATCCGGGGCCTTTGCATGAAAGGACCCGAGTCGGTCCTGCAGTCGGCTCCCGCGGCCGGCCGCCTAACGTGCACCTTATCCCCGGTGGCGTCTTTCTCCACTCACCTACCCTTGGCCTCTGCGGTACCCTCGTGCATGGAGCCTGGGGGAATGGTGACATCTGCCTAGCAGCTGTGAGCACTGTCACCCCGACTCTCCGGGGCAGCGTATCTCCCTCTCGGCCCCTGGCCAGATCCCTTCGTGACGGAATCCTAATTCGGCAGGAAGACTTGCATTCTGCACGAAGTGTCCCCGCTGGGTCCGACGACTCCAGCAGGCTGGGATACCAGGGGCCCTCCACCTTTTTAAACAGGGGGCCAGTTCACTGTCCCTCAGACCGTTGGAGGGCCGGACTAGAGTTAAAAAAAATAGTAACAAAAAACTCCTGTGAGCAAATTCATGTCGGGCCTGGGATGAGTCAAGTGCCAGGCAGGACAGGGAGCGGCTGGATCAATGTCCTCTGCGGGCCACATGTGGCCCGCGGGCCATAGTTTGAGGATCCCAAATAGACCCTCCTGCCGCAGGCCCTGGCTCCAACTGCCCTGTTACCCACCCATCAGTTAGTTCCCAAGCCTGGTGCGTTGTAGTGCACCAGCAAGGGGGGTGAAAATGACTTGAGTCTTGGCCTTTCGTTGTCTCCCATAAATGCTCCCCAGCTGTCCCCCTCGGGCCATGGTAGATCCTTAAGCGCCCCCCCCCCCCACCATGTCCTCTGAATAGCTCCTTTGTAGAGGTTCCAGGAAGGAAGACTAAGACCACCTGCACAGCTTGGGTGCTGCACCAGTGACTTTTTTTTTCTGAGCCTCATCTTTCTCCTGATGGGTTCGAACCACCAACCTTCCAAGAACAGCCAAGCGCTTAACCCTCCACGTCCCCAGGGCTCCCCCACCTCTTGTGTCCTCCTCCTCTTGCCCGCCCCACGTGACGTAGCGGAGAAGAGGCTTCCGACATCCCTTTGAGCGCCAGGCCCCGTGTTTCTTGCGACGTCCACTCACGCGAGTTCCCCGGAACCCGCCTTGCAGACACACTCGTGTTTTATCGCCCAGTGGGTCTGGCGGAATCCGGTCTGCCCAAAGGTTGGCGTCCCTCTCTGCTCCTGTCTCCATGTGCACAACCTGTCAGTCCCACGGGAAGGTCTGGACAGATACAGCACCTGGGCTGTGGCCCTGAAGGGGGGAACCGACTGGTCCAGTTCAGGGGGGCTGCAGGTCCAGACGCCAGTCCACAAACAAGGTTACTTGGTGCCGCCACCTCCAGGGCCAGTGCTCCTCGCGAGACAGGGGCCGAGCTTGCCGGCTGGGGGTCCTCGTCACCCCGGAGGCTTCGGCCAAGTCTTAGGAGGATGGTGGTTGGAGAGGGTCAGACGCAGGAAGGCCTTCCGATCCAAGCACAGGCCGGAGCCAGAGATGTCCCCCAGGCCAAGCCAGCACAGCCAAGGGGAACCAGGCCTGAGGTCCACTGGCTCCAGGTGCCCTTGGCATGTCCCCCGCTGGGCACATCTCCTGCGCAGTGAGATGGCTTCTCTTCCCCACTGGAGGTCGGCTCGGCAGGCTAGAGGCCCAGGTATTCGGCCAGGAATACGGCGAGGATGCGGCTGAGGTTGTGGACCGTGGGCGGGTGGAGGTTGGCCTCCGAGTCTGCGGGCGTGTGCCAGACAGAGGGGAAGGGTGTGGCGATGAGGTGGAGCACGGGGACTCCTGTGGATGACAGAGGACACTCAAATCAGGCCCACCCAAGACCCACGACAGGGCCTGGCACCCAGGCCCAGACTGGGGTCACCTCTTCCCCCCCCACCACACCACAAGACCCACTGGGCACTGACCCCCTGGACTGAAAAGTAGAAGCTAGAAGACTCTGCCGCTGGGAACCTGCCGCCAGCAAGACAGCAGAGGCAGGAGCTGAGCGGAGAGATCCCTCGGACGCAGGGTCCCCGTGCTGAGAACCTCCGAGACCCGGGGGGGAAGGTTGACGCCCCCACACATGGTGAGTCCCCCCCCCCAGGGGTGTTCCAGGCCCACAGACTGTGAAGGGGAACAAGGACCCTTTTCCAGAGCCAACAGCAAGAGCCTTCTCTTTATGCTAGCCCCCTAAATTTGAGTTCCTAGCTCCCGAAACGAGGGGTGGGTGCTGACTGGACAGCGCCTAGCAAGAAACACGACAGCCTGTGACCCTGTGAGAGAGTAGCAGGGCTGCTGGTCAGAGCCCTGAGCGTCTGCTCTGCGGTTGTGGGGCCACAGGCAGTCAGAGGGCTCGCTACCTCCCCGTCAGGTCTTTGCATGCATTGGTTCTTTCGGTCCACTCTAACATAGATTTGTTTTGTGGCACCACTGCTCTGGTGGGAGTAGGAAGCCCAGCCTTGCTCCTGGAGAGCTGCTGCTGGATTTGAACCGCCAACCCAGTGGGCCGCAGTCCCGCACACAACCACTGCGCCACCGGGGCTCGGCCTAACCTAGATTTAAACAACAAAAAAACATAACCCGCTGCTGTCAGATGGAGTCCGACTCCTCGGGGACCCCCCAGGGCAGAGTCCGGGGCCCCACTGGGTTCCTGAAGTTGCACATCTTTCAAGAACTATTCGGCCTCTTCTTCCTCCGTTGGGTCCCAACTCAATTGTCGGTGGGCGGCCGAGCGCTTACCCCCCTGTGCCACCAGGGCTCTGTCCGCAAGAGATGTGGCCTCTCCCCCTGCCCACCTGACGACAGATGCGGGCATGGCGGCGCCAAGAGGTTAAGCCACTGGCCCTTGGCCTCTGGCCCTGAGAAGGGGCTGGGGGAGGGCCCAGCTGCGGGCCCCAGGCCCCTGGACCCCACAGCCAGCCTGTACCTCGCCGCAGGAAGGGGATATGGTCGTCCTCCACCGAACCAGGGGCCTCCCCCGGCTGGAAGTACATCAGCTCCTGGGGGTGCGACTGCAGCAGGTTCAGGCGGTGTAGCCGCTTCTCTGGAGGGGGCAGGGATGAGAAAGCCAGGGTCAGTGCCGGGGACAGGGAGGGGGGTGTCAAAGCCCTCCCTCACCCCAACCCCACCTGGAAGGGATCCTCTCCTGGTTCTCCCAAGAGGACCTGAACGCTTACAGAAGGAAGACTGTGACGCATAAGGTAAACTACACAGCAGAGGTGAAATGTGTGTTTCCCGACAGCCTCATCTCTCTTACGCAGAGCCAGGAGCGGGTTCAAACAGCCGGACCTCTGGTCGGCTTGCAGGCGCTCACCCCGCTGCGCCACCAGCACGCCTGTGAAAAGCAGCTGCAAGCCCTTCCTCTGTTTCCGGTCTCACTGGGGTCCACCCCTGTCCTGGACTCCTCCCGTGCCTGTTTTGCAGAGGGGGCAGAGCTCACGGGGCTGGTACACGGTAAAGCCCGGGTTGGAACCCACGTCCGCCTGACCCAGAGCCCATGTGCTGAATGACCCCCGGGCTCCTCGGCCTTGCTTTCTCCCAGACCGTTGAGGTGCAAGAGGAAAGAGGGTACATTTTTCAGAGGGTGAGTGACCTGGCCCCTCCCCGGCCATCCCCACTGTCCCTGCGGATCCCGGGCCTCCCTGCTCACCGATGCTCCGCAGGCGATGGAACCAGCGCGTGGTACGTGGGAAGTGGCTGTAGAAGGTGGGGTGGGGCGCTCCCAGGAGATCCAGAAGCACAAAGAGGTCCTAGGAGGAGATGCCCGGATGGAGGCTTCTCCATCCCCATGGGTCCACCGTCTCCCACTTCCCTCCTGGGGAAACCGAGCAGGGGTGGGGGTTGAGGGGCCACGGTCTTACAATCGCCTGGATCCTGGTGGGGCCCGGGCTGTGCGGGGCAGACTCCATGAGCTGGGCCAGGTGGCGGGAGCCATACAGAGAGTCCTTGGGTCCCCACTGCTTCAGCGCCTCTTCGCCATCCAAGAAGAGCAGCTGCAGGCTCACGGGGGCTGCCTGTGGGGAAGGGAGGGCAGGGGTCAGCCAGCGCCAGGCCCCGGCTGCCAGCCACTGGCACGTCCTTGGAGAGTCGAGGGGCCCAGAGCAGATTCTGCGCTGGGTTTGTTGTTTGGTGTCCTGGACTCGGTTCTGACAGCAACAACCCCGTGTACAACAGATCCCAACACCGCCGTGCCCTGGACCAACCATGCTGGCTAGATGTAAGCGGACTCATGTATCCGCTGCCTTAACCCATCTACCAAGCATGACGTCTATCACAGTAACGTGTCCACAGGCGGGGCGACAAAGTCTTGCCATCCTCGATTCTAAGGGGCAGTCTGGCTGTATTGGTTTTGTTCCTTCCAGCAACTCCCTAGGAGGGAGAACAGAGCTAGTGCAAACGTCCTGGGGTGGATGGGAAACGTGAGGGCCGGAGGAGCAGAAGAGGCCAGTGTGGGTAAAGTGGCGGGTAGGGGGTGGGCGCTGAGCTTAGACCGGGCCCAACACAACCCAGGGGCCAGGAGACAGCCTCTGAGGAGCCTCTGAACCAGATGGGAGCCTGGCCAGGTTTCAAGTCCACAAGACTTTTCATGGCATTAAAAGCAGCAAGACCAGAAACGTGACAGACACCCAGGCCAGGGGAGTGACAGACATGACAAACACCCAGGCACCCCCCACCGCCAGCTACAGCTCCCCACCTGCTCCTTGGCCTTGCTCAGCTCCAGGTCCAGGGCCCGGGCCAGCTCCAGCAGCAGGGCGCAGGGCACAGCTGAATCGGTGGCCCCCACAAAAGGTGCTGACCCCGGAGGGAAGAGCTTCGAGTCGTAATGGCAGGCGAGGGTGAGGTGGCGGGCAGCCCTGGGGTCCAGCGTGGCCACCACGTTGCCGAAATCCAGCGGCCCCAGGGGTGTCGAGGCTGTGAAAGGGTCCAGTTCCACGTGCCAGCCGGCTGTCAGGGCCCGCAGTGTGGTCTCCAGGAACTAGTGATGAGAAAGAGGTGGGAGGGCAGGCAGGACTTGGGGGTGGAGTGTGTTAGGTTGGAAGTAGGAAGTACAGTGTTTGTCCTGAGCCATGCAAAGCTATGGGGTCCAGAAGCAAATCCCAGGTTCAAAGCA
>PVJH01040199.1:0-15863 GCA_004026705.1 Nesogale talazaci
AGAAGAAGAAGAAGAAGAAAATCAACCAGTTATTTGGGGTGCAAAGTTCATATATTCCTTCCATCATGGTTTAATTTTTGACTCATAGACTCCTTTCAAACTGCAACTATTTACTTAAATTTTCTCTTCAGTCCTTTCAGCTTCAGAAAGAGCAAGTGTGCTCTTGCTTTTTGGTTTTCTAGCTGCAGGTCTTGGCACATTTCACTATAACACTTGACCTCCTCAAGGCGCCCTTGGGAGACTTCTGTTCAGCTCTTTTCCTTTGCCATTTCTTCCATTCACTTTAACTACTCTGTATTCCAGAGCAGGAACCTTGGTGGGGTAGAAGTTTCAGATTGGGCTGCTAGTCAGGTGGTCAACAGTTCGAAAACACCAGCAGATCCTGGGGAGAAAGACAGAGATCTCGACTCCTGTAAAGAGTTATGGTCTCAGGAACCCACAGAAGCAGTTCCACCCTGTGTTTTAAGGTTGTTGTGAGTCAGAGCTGATTCTCATCATAGAAACTTACTCGAGTCTCATAATAAAAACCTTCAAGGACAACTGCCAGAGTCCCTTTTGGGATCCATGTTGATCTTTTCTTTCTTTTCAATGACCTGTATAATGTCATTGCTTTCTTCGTGTATAAGGTCCTGGATATCATCCCATAACTCATCTGGACTTCAGTCATTAGTGTTCCAGGCATCAAGTCTACTCTCCAGCTGGCATTTGAATGTAAGTGGGACAGAGTCAAGGCTGTGCTTTTATTCTTGTGGACTTCTTAATTTTCTTCAGCTTCAAATTGAAATTGAAAATGAACAGTTGATGGTCTATTTTGTAGTTGGTTTCTGAACTTGTTTTAGCTGATAATATCAAATGCCATTGTCTTTCCCTACACCAATATAGTCCATTTTTTCCCTGTGTATTCCATCCCACAATGGTCAATTGCATTAGTGAAAAGAGGATATCTTGTGAATAAGTCATTGGTCTTTCAAATTCAATGATGCAGTCTCTGGTGTCATTTCTATCACAGAGGTCATATTTTCTAACTTCTTAGTTTCTAAACTTTATATTCCAAACATCAGTAATTATCAGTGCAAGACAGGAGTGTGTTTGATCCATTTCAGACTGTAGAAGTTAGTAAATTATAATCCGTTTCTTCAGCCTGGGCACTTGTGGTTGGTGCATAAATTTGAATAAAAGTCATATAAAGTGGTCTTAGTTTTAGGCATATGAATATTGCCCTATCACTGAGAGTGTTAGGATAACAGTCTTACACCTAAAACTAAGCTCTTGAAATGGTCTTTTTGACAAACAGTGTAAAGCTGTTCTTCATTTGCCATTCCTGGCACAGTAGACCATATGATTGACCAATTCACAATAGCCAATACTAAATCACTGATTGGAAGTGCCGGTTTTCAAGAATGCCATTTCATTTTTTACTTCTGATGTTCACTGATTCATATTTCATATGGTTCCTGTTCCAATGATCGAGGAATGTTGCAGGTGTGTCGTCGCCACATCCGTGAATGGATGTCCATCCCCATCATTAGGGTGACTCTCCTTTGAGGAGGGAGCCCCTCCCCACCTATCTACTGAGAGCCTTCCATTCCTGAGAGGCTCCTCCTCTATCCCTCTATCAGATATCGCCCCACTTCTAAGATTTTCACTGGGCAATTCTTTTCAGAAGCAGAACTTCACGTCCTCCTTCCCAGTCTGTTCCTAATTGCAGCAGAGTTGGGCTTGGGATTTTAGAACATACAAAATGCTTTTCTGAACATTTATTGCCTGTGGCATTTGATTTAGTGTGTCCGAAAAGTCTTTCTTCGGAGCTCACAAAGTGACTCAACATTCCGCTGTAAGACAACCCAAGGTGTGCATGCCTGGGGAGGCGCAGCGAACAACAGTGACTGATACCGTGTGAAAAGACACAACCAGAGGCTTCGGTGAGCACAGCAAAACCAGTTGTGAATCCCCCTCAGAGAGCAAGCCCAGGCCTTCCAGCGTTAGCTGGGGATGTATGTGTCTGTCTGTCCCCTCCCCAGGTGTAGGCCCCCTCTCACAGCTTCCCCCGAGGGCTGATCTGTCCGTCACCCCATTGGTTCAGTGAAATGTCAGTGTGGGAGCAAACCGAGAGCAGAGGCATCTTTCGTATGCTGATTAGTCATGTGCCACCTGGAACTGCTCTCGTGTGTGATTTCTGCATGTGCGTACCATAATGCTATGCCATTTAACTTTCCCTTTGTTTGGGGGCTGCTCGTTTCACTTGATAGCTAATAAGTTCCACGTGGGCAACAATTGGCTTGTATTTCATTGTATTTCATTCCCCAGAGCACCCGGGAGATGTTTAATAAGTGGTTCCACAGGAAGGCGGTCTCTTCTAGAGAGTGACAACAACTCAGCCCCCGTCTGACCTCCAAGCCCCCTCCCATGAGATCCCGCAAGCCAATGGGTCTTCCCAGGAATAGGCCTGCGGACCCCTTCCCCGCCTTCCTTCCAGGTCCATGTGGTGGCTCTCGAAGGGATTCCCTGGTGCTGCTTCACCCTCTGCTTTTATCTTCATGGGAAACGGCAGCTTCAACTCATGTGGGTGTGTGGTGTGAAGACTGGGGAGGGTTCTCGCACCCACAGCTGTTTTGCTGTGTTGTTTTCCTGCCCCTTCCTGGGGAGATAAGATCTGGCCAGGCTTGTGGTTCCCTCCCGTGGACCCTCAAAGGCAACGAGCAAACCATGTTCCCACTTCTCAGGCGCCTCCTCACCACGTCTCCGCTCCGCTACTTGTAAATGCCCGAACTGAGATCCAGGGCTCTTGGAAGGGGCAATAAAAAATTTTTTTAATTAAAAAAAAATTTTTAAATGCATCTTCTCAGAACACAGGGCAAAACTAACACCTTTGAGCTTCCCTTTGTTCTCAGAAAAAAAATCACCAGGCAAAACTGATCCACAGGGGCTGCCAACTGGCTACCTCACTGTGGTTTACTGAGTCCCTCTGAGGTGTCCAGAGAGGGGGAGGGTAGAGAAGTGGGGGCCTAACAGATGACTGACTGCAGGGCTTCAGGGTTTACAGAGAGGGGACCTCTGACTTCTCTGGAAAGACAGAAAAAGAAAGCTACTGAGATGCAGGGGTGGGGGTGGGGTTTTAGAGCACCACAGACAACGGACCCACGCCGAGTCAGAGGGAGAGAAGAGATTTCATTTAGAAGAGGAGAATACAGCAGTTCAAAGCAGACTGTCTTGGTGGTATCCTACTGAAATCATAACACAGAGACTACACGCAAAGACTACATGGCTTTGGAACTTACCACGTCGGGGAGTCATGTATGGATGTTTTACATCCAGGTTCCAGGGTGACCATGGAAGACGAGTGTGAACCACGAGCAAACCAATAGAACCAGAAGATTCGGTGAGTCTTGGTCCAGTCTCAGGACATCTTTGACTAACGGAGAGCCCTTAGGGGGCAGGGGTGACTCGTTGGACTGCGGTTGGCGTGGTCAGCCATTTGAAACCAGCAGCAGCTCTGAGGAAAACAGACTGGACTCTCTACCGCCCAACAGTTACAGTCTCAGAGAGCCACAGGGGGTCACGACAAGGCAGCAATGAGAGAGCTTGGAGTCACAAACAGGTAAGTCAGAGAAGACTCTCGCCATTCTCTGGCCCTCGTCAGTGACACCCATCTGCACCCAACTGATTTGGAGCCACGTAGGAAGTGATGAAAGTTCTACAGAGACTGCATTCAGTAAATCACCTTAGGCTAACTGCATTTTATAAGGGTGTTTTTTTTTTAACTACTTTAAGTAAAATGACTTGGGTTACAGGAATAGAAGCTTTGATATCCTTTGAGAGAAAGAAACAAATGAAAATAATAAATGGCTCCAAAATGGAATTCCTAGCTGCAGTCTGGAGGCTGAGGCCCGGTAGCGAAAGTGGTTGAGTGTGGGACTGCAGCCCGCGGGCTTGGCGGTTCAACTCCAACGGCGGCAGCACTGGGTGGTGCCCACGACCACCAGAGGCAGTGATGCCCCCCCAAAAAGCAAAACAGAACAACCACAAAAAAAGAAAATGTATCTCAAAGGGGCTGAGCTCCGGTGGCATAAGTGGTTGCGTGCCAGACTGTAGACCATGGGCTTGACGGTCCAAATCCAGCGGCTGCTCTCAGGAGCAGCACTGGGTAGTGCCCACAACCACCAGAGAGCAGTGATGCCCCCCCAAAAAAGCAAAAAACAAACAAAAAATTACCTAGCTGCAGTCTGGCTTCTTCTGACTTGAGGTAGCTTTGTGCGTGTTGGCGTGGATCCCTGTTGCCTGCCCAAGGTCTGCATGGACTGCAGAGTTTTCTCCAGAGGTGCCTCTGGGTGGATTCTCACCTCCAACCTTGCCCATGGCAGTCCCATCATGCAGGGATGCTAAGTGCCCTAAGATCTGAGGTCTCTGGAATTCAGATAACTAAGCAGGAGGGGCGGCCACTACTGCCTGGCCTGGGGCAGAGTGTGTCTACTCAATAAAACCTGGTGACCAGTTTTGCTGATACCAGTTGCTTCTCCCGCCAAGGAGGAGGGGAGCCTAACTTTGATCACTTCCTCTTCCTCCAGGGCTGCTCGGCTCTTTCAGTCCGTTTCAAGATTGCCCCCATTTTACGAGCTAGCGGCTGGTAAAACCATGCAACTTGAGGTTCGTGTTTATTGAAAGGTCAGCTAGAGGACATACGAAAGAGAGCACTGTGTACAGTGCTTGCAAGGCAGAAGGTTAAAAGAACTAGACGTGTCTCCTCTTGTTTCAAAGAACCATGCCCTCCTTCCCATAGTTCCCAGAAGCCAGGCTGAGGAGCGAGAAGCTGGGACTCCTCGTGCCCTTTGCTGTGTGGGAAAGAAGCTGCAGTGGAGAGCAGGGCAGAGGGTGGATAGGGCTTGTGACCGAGGTTTGGCTTCTCTGAATGACAGTCCAAAAGCCGCCTGAGACGTATCCACATGAAACAAGCCTCCAGATTGGGGGCCCACCTGGCCATGGAGAATGAAGGGCTTAGGGGTCTTGGGAGAAGGGCAAGAGTCATTCGAGGAGCCACGGGCCCAGAGTTTAGGCATGTAGTCGAATATGGTAGCTCCACTGTTGTTCAGTTTCAGGATATTTTGTTTTTTAATCTCAGGCAATCTAGAGTGTTTTGCTGTTGAGGAAGAAGAGCCTGAAGAGATGTGGAAGGAGAAAGCGAGGGTGGTTGCAGTGGTTTGTACAGCCTAAGGGTTGAGGAGACTTCGTCCATATTGACTAAGTCTGTAGAGCACAAGAAACTTGAACCTGGCCATAATAGCCTAGAGTTCTCTCATTCTGCTTGCTCAGACTGTTACATCCAACTGTGGATAAAGTATCCCTCACATACATACCCGGGCCTCTGTGAGGAGCTCTGTGAGGGTGAGGGGCAAAGAAGAATAGATCTGAGAAACCATTAGTCATGCCAATGGGGTGGACTATCTGGATGAGGAGCATTTGAGGAATCTCAGTGACACCACAGTTAGGTATTCTGTTACAACCCAAAGATTGGAACCCACCTGCCAGCAGGCTGAAAGTAGGTGAAAGTCGACAGCCTTTATCTGTTTTCACAATAGGTGAAAGACGTGGTGCTCCATGGCCCTAAAGACGGCAGTCTTGAAAATGGTCTTCTGACGCCATCCATTATTTTGCCATGGGACTTAATTCCCCTAAACTGATATTCTTATATGTAGAAAGGGATACTAAAGCCCCCAATGAGGATGAAGTGATCAGATGTATGCCTCAAAACGGCTTGAGCTGATCAAATGTCCAATAAATAAGAGTCACATTCGTTTTTAATTTATATCCACTTCACTAGCACATCAGTTTCAGGTTTGCAAAAGACTTGCTCAGAAAGTCCAATGAGCTCTCCTGTAAGGCCTCCCCACCACCTGCACATCAAACCCCAATGGAACACACTGTTGACTCATGGCGGCCTGCTGTAGAACTGCCCCTCTGCGTTTCCTGGACTGCAGCTCATTATAAGAGAAGGAAGCATTGTTTTTCTCCTACATACAGTTTCTCTAATTCACATCTTGCATTTTTGTAGTAGATTGGTCCCAATCGATGGTTTCTTATTATGTTTATCACCACGCTATTATTATCATTTATCCTGCAATCAGTGATAGGATAAAACCCATGCACATACAAGGAAGACTCATAATATTAATATTATTCAAGTTTACATACTAACCAGTAATGCCAAAGAGAAGAAACAGAAGATTTTTGCCCATCTTTGTAACCCAAAGTTGATCAAGCATGCAAACAAGATGTGCTGATCATTTCTAGTGGCTGCCAACACTGGAAACGAGGAGAATCATTCGTTGACAGAAACATGACAGAAACGACATGACAGAAACAACACAGGAGATGGGATCACATGACAGAACTTTGCAAGACCCACAAATTAGTCATCAAAAATACATTTTATCAACAACATATATGGCAACTATAAAAGTGGGCCTGGCTATCTGGAATACACATGAGTCAAATCAACTACATCTCTAGAAAGGGGTGATGAAGTTTAATACCATTAACTGTAACAAAGCCAGGTGCTGAAAGCAGAACAGATCATCAACTGCTCCTATACAAGTTCAGCTTGAAGCTGAAGGAAATTAAAATAAGTCAGGGGAGCCAAAGTAGAATCCTAAGTATAAACTCACTGCCATTGACTCTAGGTGACCCCAGTGGTTTCCCCAGACTGTAACTTTACAGAAGTAGAAAATCCAGACTTTCTCCCATGGAGCTGCCGGTGGTTTTGACCATGTGGATCTCAACCCAGTGCATACCCACAACATCTTAAATATATCCCACCTGAGCTGAAGGTCCATCCCAAGAACATGCTTGATGCATTGAACACTCACTAAGAACAGAAGACAAGATGAGTGTGGGATGATATCAGGAATCTCATACATGAAGGGCATCAAACAAAAAGTCATCAAAAGAACAAAAGGGATGTCAGGAAAGACTCTGAAACTTGCTCTTGAACATAAAACAAGAAATAAGGAAGTAAAAAAAAACTGAACCAAAGATTTTAAAGGGCAACTCAAGGATACAAAGTAAAATATGAAAATGAGACACACAAAGACTTGGATGAAAAGACACTTTGGGCATCTCTCAAACGGAATGAAAAAAAGAAAAAAGTCAAGCTTTGAGCTGTCGTATGAAATGAGTCTACAGGCCAAAAAGCTAAACAACCACTGAAAGAAAGTGGAAGGAACACACAGTGTAACAAAAAGGTAGTGGTAGTGCTCATCGTTGAGCCGTTTCAAGACGTAGTCTATAAATACACAAGAGCCATTGGTTCTGAAGAAGTTCAAGCTGCACGGAAAACACAAGCCTCCAGGAATTGATGACTTGCCAGTTGAGATGCTACAAAATCAAGAGGTACCTGGGCTTAAAGTGAGTCCTCTTGGGATAGATTTTGAGGAAGCCAGTCTCTCAGTGCTTCCCAGACACCCATTAAATTCCCGAGTATATCTGGGGTCCCCTTAGGACATGCCTTGGTGGTGCCATATGGTGTACATCGTTGGGTCTGCAGCAGTATATGAAAGACTCGGACAGTAACTATCATGACTTAGCCTTGTCAAAGATTTATCAACTCCGGTTGAAAAATTCAAAAAGGATGTTAACCAGCAGTGTTGACTAAGTTTCTGCCAGTCACTGCTTCACATGACTGCATTAGCTCCTCTTCCTCTTCCTCTTCCTCTGCTCTCTCTCTCTCTCTCTCTCTCTCTCTCTCTCTCTCTCTCTGCTGATCTGGACTCAGCTCAATATTCTTGTCACAAGGTCATCCTCCAGGTGAGCTCAGTGTAGCGTGAAACAAAACAGCTTGTCTGAAGTCTCCAATTTCTGCTCAGGGAGCAGGCAGACCCTATGACTCCCTGACAAGGGGCCTTCTTTTTCTTCTTGTTTTGGGGGGTTCCATGTTGCAAAATCCAGACAGAAGACATCTCATTTAACTTTAAAGTGGCTTTTATCTAAGCCCTTGAAGCCCTCAGGTAGGGTGAACAAGGTGTCCGTGATTCTTTGGGTCCCATGTGGTGGCAACCATTCCCTCCTAGCTTTGTTTGGGGTCAACCACTGAGCTTTTAAAGATGTCTCGGCACAATTTCTTTTCAAAAGACTTGCGTGTTTATTATTCTTTGTTTTGAACTCCTGTTTTAGATCCGTTTGGGTGTTCTCCAGAGGAGCACCATGCTGACTCGGCATTTCATTGTTCTCTCTCTCTCTCTCTCTCTCTCTCTCTCTCTCTCTCTCTCTCTCCCACGTGTCTCTCCTTGCTCCAAAACCTTAGGAATCCTTCCTGCACTGGCTGTTGGTTCAAGCTTCTCAAGTGTTTTCATGCTCTTGCGCCTTGGGTTCTATTTTATAAACACACGGTCAGTTTACACTACCTGGGAACTTAGGGGCTTTCCTCTCTGCGGGAAACAGCTGTGTGGAGCTTGACCAGCCTTCGCTTTGTGGAGAGTGAGACTTTGCCTCTGAGCATCCACAGGGGCAGGTGCACTGGCTGAGTTCCTGTTGTTACGCCCGAGGATTCTTCCAGAACCGCTCAGAAGGAGAGCTGATTATGCTCCCCTCCTCACTTTCAGTTTAACTTCTCATACACGATTTTGCATACTACAGAACCCCATATCTGTTCATCTTTATGCTGTCTGCCTGTAGCACCTTCACCCATCTGACTGGGGTGGGGGGGAGGCGAGAAAGGCTCTGTGCTCATAGAATCATGAATTGTCAAAGCTGGAAGACACTTCCAGTCATCCACCCATCAAGTTGGAGTGACATGCGTTCTATGCTAATTACCGCGCTGGAGCCCGTGGGACAGTGAAGGTGAGAAGGTCTGATTTCAAAGAACTTAGACTTTAGATTCTACCAGACCATCCCAGGACCACCTCAGGCCGATTCGGGCTCCTTTCTGCTGCCATGTCCCTGTCTTCCGCCCTCTACGATGAACTTCTACCACACTGTGTGAAATGATCCCCAGCTCTTTCCTGCCCATAGAAAGCCAGGTCAGCCACGCTGGATGACCCGAAGATTCAGCAGCTCACATCGGAAGGTTTGATGTAAAGGGGGGGAAATGTAGGCATTCATTCGTTTCATATGTGTGTGTCTACTAAAAATCTGTCACTATTAACTACCAGACAAAATTGGTTACTGCCTAAAGCAAGATGGCCTGGGGAAGCCAGAGGTCCTCCCTACAATCTTGAGAGCCCTTAGTAAGCTGGTCTACAAGGGATCGTCCAGTCTACTGCTCTCCACCCTTCTGCCAACCCTTTCTGTTTTGTCCAGAACAGGCCCCTGCTAGAACTCACAGAAGTGCCAGCGAGCACCTGGTAAAAACCAGAGTCAAGGCACCAACGGGTCAATAATTAGGACTGTGGCTGCTTGCCTCCTTAAGTGACTTGTTGTTTGACCTGCTGCTGTTGCCATTGTGGTTGTTGTATACCACAAAGGTAAATCCAACTCTGACTCCTGCTGACCCTGAGCACAGAAGAACCCCGCACTTCCCTCTCCTGTGTCACCCTCACGATTGCCTTGTTGGACCCCGTTGTTGCAGCCTGACAACCCTGGAAACTCACATACTTCACCTATCACTGGTGACTGAAGCTCCCCTTCTTTGCCATCCGCACCTGGAGCTTTGGTTTCTGCACTTGCGCCAAGGGTGAGAGAAGGTGTTGGTGGGGAGGAAATAAAGAAACCTGTCTCCCCTTGGGACTCGGATGGGAAGTGACATAGATGGAGGCAATTCCCAAGGACACCTACTGGCTCCTTTCCCAACCTCATAAGCAGAACACAAGGGGGGGAAAAAAAGATCCAAACGCCCCAGCGAATGGAGGAGAGCCAAGCCACCAACAAGCACCAGCCGTGGTTGCTGACTGCAAGCCAGCGCCCAAGTGCTCCTGGATGAGAACCAAGATGGGGCAGAAAGAGGAGTCCAGCAGTAGGGTGTCCCAGCCCCCACACGGCCCTTGCTTTGGGCTTGGGCAGGGTCATGAGTCCTCCACAGCCTCCGTTCCCAGGCTTGTTCTTTATTTGGGGGTGCCAGAGGGCCAAGCAGCCTCTTGGAAAAATTGACAGGATGTGAGTAACTCGTTGTAACCCAACTTGGCTTCGTTTGGCTGCCTAATGCCAAGACAGCAGGGGGAGGGGGCAGGTATTGCTGACTCAGAGAAGAACAGGCAAGTAGGGGAGTGGCTGGGGTAGAGCCTGCCCATTGCAGACAAGGGGGGTAGCCTAGAGATGCTCAGAGGAGAAGCGTAGCACTCGAGGGGAAGGGATGTTCGTTCACATGTAAAAGAGGTTTCACCAATGCCTCTCACCTAGGTGTCAAGATGGAATGTCCTGGAGAACCTTCAGAAACTAGTAGCTGGCTTCTCCAGAAGCTATGGAAACTTGCTCCAGGACCACCCCAAAACTTCCAGGTGATTTGCTCCTCGATCTCATCCTAAAATCACACCTATGGCACAGTAGACCAAGCTGAGAAGCTATAACTCAGGAGCTTATACTCAATAGCCTTCCCTAGACCAGGGGGGCATCCTGAGCTCTGCCAGGAGAAATCCATTATTTTGTTACACAAAAAAAGAGAAGGCTAAGGGCCAGGATGAAGAAGGTGAGGGGCCTGGGAGGGTATGTGTTCTTCCTTCACAGAGAGACTCTCTGAAGGAGATAAGATGGGAGGAGGCAAGAGCAGTGATCATCTCATAAGAGATATGCCTCGAAAGGCATAGAATCTGGATATAGGACCACTTAGCCCACCTAGAGGTCTCCCCTGCGATGAGTAAAAACAAAGAATGTCATCCACTCACTCTCTGACAGGAGTGTGTCTCCTAGACAGTGCAGACTACACCCTGGTGACTCCATCCATCCACTCCAATGGCACATATGTGTCACGTACCTAAGGGGCACTGAGCTGAGTGGGGAATAAGGCGAATCCACAGTTCCTACCCTCAAGAGCTTTCATTATAGCCAAGTAAAGGGAAAAATCATTAACTACATAATTGAAAGTAAGTATCATGGTGGCAAGTGCTGCCAAGAGCAAGGCTCTTTGAGAACCTGTCAGGCGGGAGATCTGGGGAGACTTCCTTGGGGGAAGCAGCCCCTACCCCCTTTATAAAAGGACAACATAGGGATAAGGAAAATGAAGCAACCTATACAAGCTCCTCGAGAAGACAGGATAGAATCAAGGAATAAAAAGAGGACCTGAGGGCTGAGCCCCGGTGGCATAGTGGTTGAGTGCGGGACTGCGGCCCACTGGGTTGGTGGTTCAAATCCAGCAGCAGCTCTCCGGGAGCAAGGCTGGGCCTCCTACTCACACCAGAGGGCAGTGATGCCAAAAAAAACAAAAAAGGACCTGAGAGGTTGGGGTACAAAGAATTGTATGAACTGGAGCATAGTCAATGCAAGGGAGTTACTTAACTTCTAACAAAGAGATAGGGTAGCCAACTGACTTGCAAAGATAAATTTTAAGTCTACACTCATATTTGCAGAGGGGCAGGATGTCCCTGTGGACTCCAACCCTTCCTGTCTGGGGCCACACATTGAATGGTCAGGTCATGCAGACCACCCGGCTTGATGGAAAAGAGCACATGAGGCTAGCGACTGCAGTCTAAACGGCAGGATGTTTGACAGGTCACAGGCACTTTTTGTGGTACCATCCACCAAACCAGAGGGACTCAGAAAGAGCTTCTGAAGGATATGATCAGCCTCTCTCCCTGTACACGCAACTCCATGGTTCACCACAACTATCACCCAAACACAAACATCACCACCTCCATTCACTCAGAAGGAACCTCTGATCCCTCTGTCTGAGAAGACTCTCCTAAACTCTCTTCTCCAGCCCTAAGAGGATATGGGAAAGGTCTTTCTGAACTCTTGGAAAGAGTTCCTACAAATCTCTTCCTCCATCTCTACACCACCCATGCTCTCTGAGCAGCTCCTTATCTCGGTCTTAGCACCGCAGGCTTTGATGTTCAACTCAGAAGCCACCATCGAGGGCACCCAACCCCACTTCTGCTGGGCTCCTCCTCCACAGGCTGGGCCTCTAAGACCTCCAGGCGCCCTCCAGCTCCACAGCCTGAACTCCACCACACGGGTTCCTATCACTTATTATCCATATACCCCTGGACTTCCCTGGGCTCCACCTAGCTTGAAACAGAAAAGGGAAGGGACTCAAGCAAAGGTCAAATCCCACCTGGGCTGGAGACTGCATGCCGAAACTGGAAGTCCCTGCTGCTTATCCCTCCCGGAGTCCTTGCCATGAGGTGCCAGCTCAGAGCAACCCTTTAGGACAGGGCAGAACTGTCCCTGTGTGTTTCTGTTAGCAAGAGTTGACAGCCCCATCTTTGTCTGGTGGGCTAGAAGGGCTGACCTTGGGGATCTGAGGCCAACACATAACCACTACACCACCAGGGCACTCCCAGACAATGGCATGTCCTTCTCCCTCGATGCTCTCACAGCCACTGAAAGTAGACTGGGATGGAAGGCTCTTCCTTTTATCCTAATCCTCACCTCATCCCTGCCTGAGTCAAGGTATCAGGTGCTTGGGAAGACAGTCAACCTGGGACAGACATGTCCTGACCATCCATTTAGATGATCTCTCCTGTTAGGGGCCGTGGACTGGGTAGGGCCCAGTTAGGACACCTCCCTCGGTGAGCATGGGGAAGTGCACATAGTAGAAGGTACACTGAAGAACGCCAGTGTAATATATGATGAAATTGTAATGATTTATAAATTATCAAGAGTTCATAAGGGAGGGGGGAGAGAGGGGGGAAATGAGGAGCTGATACCAAAGGCTTAAGTAGAAAGCAAATGTTTTAAGAATGATGAAGGCAAGAAATGCACAAATGTGCTTGACCTACAATGGATGGATGGACAGATTGTGATAAGAGTTGCATGAGTCCCCAATAAAACAAAAAGAAAGAAAGGACGTCAGGCTCAGTAGTCTTGGTCTCTCCTGCAAGGAGTCCCGGCAGGCAGCTGGGACTGGAGGGAGAGAGAGAGAGCGATTCTGGACCCCATAGCCAACTTCAGTCTTAAGGGTATGAGGATCCTCCCCTCTCACTCCTCCGCTGAGCTAAAGTTCCCTAAGTCAGGACATGTGTGCATTGCTTTGTTTGCTTAACTCAAGCACGCTTTCAATCCCTGGCTACCAGGCACAATGGATTTCCACAGCTCTCCTAACTGGGCTCTTCCAGCCCGCAGCGGGACATGGTCAGGCTGCTCTTCAGCACATGTCTCAGGCTCCTTCTGTAAGAGACAGCCCCCATCAAGTGTTCTAACTCCTCCATTGACCCCTTATCAGACCCTCACCCAAGACCGAGCAAGAAGGGAGCACCACAGTGACAGAGCTCCCCCTACTGACAGCTCGCCATGGTAACAGGTGAGGCTGGAATGAGAGCTTCTCCCTCCATCCCTTACGCACCCTCTGTGAAATTAATTTTCAGGAAGGCTTCCCAACTCCCCCTCAGTTCACTGCCCTCGCATAAGGGCAGCTTTATCCAGAAGATCTCGAGACTCAGAGGCCTTTATATCAGTGCCAGGAACCCCAGATAGCTCTGAACTCAACCAGAATTTGAAATGACACCCAGGACAGGTCCTTAGATCAGCTCTCGGCCAGACAGATGGGAAGCGGTCCAGGTCCCCCCCTGCACCAAGCTCCAGGAGTCACATTGCCCACGCTGACTGCCACCCCGAGAGCTGGCACACCCAGCACCAAGGAAGTCTTAGATGGCTTGCCCATCCCTCCCACCCCTGACAGCCAAGCACAAAACTAGTTTCCAAGGTCGCTGTTGATAACAGTGACAATCAATGAACATGGTAAATACTTGAGTCGCAGGGAACCAGACCGCAGGCTAGATTCATTCCATCTGATTGACTGTCTCTAATTACAGCAGTATTCGACCTCATGGGCCCCTCCATCACCCTCCCACCCAACTGTCACTGTGGGATGAGGGAACTGAGGCCCAGAGGGCCAAGGGGATGTGTCAGCAGAGAAACTCAGAACCTCCTGTGATGTTGGTTTCGTGAGGGACTGTGAGCAGAGAACACCAAACCTCAGGAAGCCTTCGAGGACCTCTCCTCGGGGCCCAACTGCTCCCAGCTGGGGAGAAAGAAGAGAGATCAAGACCTCCACCCTCCACCTCCACAGTGTGGAGTTCATCAGAGGGCCCTTTCCAGATGTTCACAGCCATGACGCCACCAACTCCAGTGAGGTATAAGGCCTTCGGGAGAAAGAAAATAAGTGAAGGAAATTAGCATCGATTCGCCACTTTGATCAGCCTCTGCTATCCCCACCCTCACGATGAATCATTCTTCACAGGGGTCCAGGAGAACACTCCTCTAGGATCAAGCTTCAGGGTGCCTCCCCTTCAAAGATCAGGTCCATACGATTGGGCAACCGGGCCTGCCAGGCACCTTAGGGTGATTTTTTGCTGTTGGACAACAAATACTTATTTGTTTGCACTCATTAGAGTTGATTAATCGAGCTAGCAGCAGCATAAATAAATATTAATTGGTCTCCAAGCCATTCATCATGATGAAAGCTGCGTGATTGTGTAGTTACTGATAAGCCAGACCTGCAGATAAGAGTGAAATATTGACCAGTCACATGGGCATTCAAGTAGTAATGCAATAAAATTTACATTGAACCTTCCCAAGAAAAACCCTGGGTTAGGCTGTTTTAACAATCAAATGGGGGAGGGGGGGAGACTCCTGTCCTCAAGGAGCTTCATGAGGAAGATGAGACCAGGGCTGTGCTTTGGAACCCGGGCAGGAGTAAAACACACAGATGGTGAGACAGAACTTCCAAGAACACCCAAAATCATGGATGAAGGGGAAATTAAGAGGGTTTCTAGGAAGGATTCCTGGTGGGGCACAGCAGCAAATGTGAGCGGGAAAATCATCTGTATGTGTTCTCAAGGCCCTGTTGGTATCCAGCACTGTAGGCTTTGCACAGACTCGATGCGAATCACATAGAGCCCTGGTGTTATAGGAGCTATTCATTGGGCTGTGAACCTCAAGGTCAGTGGTTCAAACCCAGCTCCCATTCTGCAGGAGTAAAATGAGGCTGCCTGTTCCTGTAAGGACTTGTGATGGGTCAGAATCCACTCCAGGGGAGTGGGTGGGCACCCTGGCCACAGGGACGCAGCCACAAGCAGAACAAAGTTCCCACCTGCCAGAGGCTGACAGTCTATTTGAGGAACGGATCAGAGGGGAAGGCTGGGAACTCCAAATGATGCCTTTCTCTATAGTTTGTGAACTTCATAAGTTGGTATTAGGAATTATGAACAGTTCTTAATGCTGTAAAGTCGTGGTCTGAGTCCTTTGGAAAATTCATCTGAATCAAGGGTGCAATGCAATGGAGTTCTCTTCTTTCTGGCCTTGACTTTATCATTCTGTCTCAAACTCCCACCCCCCGAAAAAGGTGATTGAGTCATAGACTACCCTGTCATTGGTCTATTTTACCCACTATAGGGATTGCCCATTCTACTATAGAAATAGGGTCTATCTAGCCACCCAAAAGGATTACTTTTCCGTGACCCATCAGGGAATTGGCTGACTATTATTGAGCGTAAGTGACTGTGGCCTACCAAAGAGATCGGTCTGGTTGGAGAGCCATGTCTTGTCATGGAATGAGTATATCTGAGTTGTCTGGAATAGAGTGCACCCTGTGGACCTAGGGTCCCTGGGAGGAGAACCTTCTAACACTGGAGCCGGCACCAGCTGCTGAGGAATGACAGCGGCTGCAGAGCCTGGCAACAAAGAAACGGTGGCAGCAGCATAGGTGGCGAGAATCATGACGTCAACAGGAAACTTCAGGGGGCTTTCTGGTGAGAGGGAGAGAGAGAGAGAGAGAGAGAGAGAGA
>PVJH01040200.1:0-15861 GCA_004026705.1 Nesogale talazaci
CTCTCTCTCTATCTCTCTCTCTTTTTCTCTCTCCCCTTCTCCCCTTCTCTCAGCTATCCATATAAGATAGACAGGATAACCAATCCCAAGGAGAAAATAGCAGGCCTGACAACTGGCTTTGGGAAGACATTGAAGAGGAGGAGATGGGAGGAAGAGAAGGTGGAAGCCAAGAAACCCAGGGACAGGGAAAAATAAGAGATCTACAGTCAATGGCAAGGAGGGCATAGAATGCCTGTGGGGTTTGATCAAGTGCAGTGTAGCTGAGAGAAAGTACTAAGAGTCGAATGAAGGTTGAACATGGTATTGGGACAGGAGGAAAGTATAAATAAATAAAGAAAAGAAATAGGGGGCAAAAACATTTATAGAGATACAAAGATAGGCATGCACATATGTAAATATATTAATAAGGATATACGTCTATGCACATATATTTGAAAGTTAAGTATTAAGGTTGCAGATGGACTTTGGGGAAGCAGATGGACATTGGGTTTCTACTCATGTACTCCCTCAATGCAAGAGGAGACCCCAAGCCCCTCTATAGATAATTGGGCATCCCCCACAGAAGGGTCCCAGGAAGGAAGGAGTCAGTCAGGGTGCAGTATAGCATCAACAGACCATACCACAGTCCTTGACTTCTGCAATGCTTCCTCCTTCCCACTATCACGACCCTAGTTCTACCTTACACATCGGGCTGCACCGGGTCATGTACACTGGCAGAGATAAGAGCTCTCAACACACAGAATCCAGGACAGATGACATCCTCAGAAACAGTCATGGGAGTAGCCATGCCATGGGGGTTGGGGGAGGTGGGGGAAGAAGGGGGAGAAACGGGAACTGACTACAATGAGCAGACGGTGTAAGACATGAAAATAATAATAATTTATAATTGATCAGAGGTCCATGTGGGTGTGGAGGGAGGGAAAAAGAGGAGCTAACACCAAGGGCTCAAGCAGAAAGAAAATGTTTGGTAAATGATGATGGCAACATATGTACAAATATGTTTATTCTAATGAATGTATGGATTGTTATAAGACCTGCAAGAGCTTCCAATAAAATAATGTATTAACAAAAAATTGTACATCCTCCTGGTAAAGTTGTCAAACAATATTTTTCAGATTATATTTTATATCAGATATGTTATATCAGATACTATTTTAGAATATATGTGTATATATGTGTGTGTGTATATACACACACATATATTTGACTGTATATATATATATTTGACTGTATATATAGCCAAACATTTGACTGTGTGGGGCAGGCCTCCCTGAGATTGGGTGAACAAAAAAAACACCCATAGTTGCAAAGCATAGTTTAAAATAAGAAGGAGCTCAGAAAAGGTTGTCCTTGGGGTTGTCCAGCAGCCTGACACTCTGTAGGACAATAGCCTGCAGGTGGGAACAGGAGCCGGGCTGAGGAGGGGCCTGGGGAATAAGCTGAGTTGGCATCACAGCTCTCCCGGAAGTGGAACCCTGGGGCAAGCCAAGCAACCCCTTGTCTTCAAGTCCAACTAAATCCATACGGTTTCCCAGACGGTACATCTTTACTGAAGCAGATGGCCCCATTTTTTTCCCTCAGAGTAGCTGGTGGATTAGAACCACTAGCCTTTTGACTTGCATCTAAGCACTCAACCACTGTACCACCAGGGCTCCTTGAAACCAAACCAAATAAAGAAAACATCCTCCAATTAAATTAAAATGAAACCAGTTGCCCACCAGTGGATCCCCCTCCTGGGGGTCCTGAGAGCAATGGTTGTCAACCATCGCTGTGCAGACGTCCGTGTCCCAGGTCTTTCCTCTGCCTGGACTCACACCGCCAACCTTCTGGTTAGCAGACAAGCGAGTTCATTGTTGGTACCACCTGGGGGATCCTCGCAAACAAACAGTGCTCCTTAAAAAGCAAGTCTACCCTGTTCCTAGCAGCAGTGGGGTTTGTTTGCTGGCTCGCTGCTTGGTTGTTAGGTTTGCACTGGGCACCAGACCCAGGTCTGGCCGCATCATCCCCAGCCCCAAAGGCAGCCGCAGATCAAGTGCGGTGGTTTATATCTTCAGACGAGCAGGAAGATTTTATCAAATAGTTCTATCAGAGCAATTGAAACCAACGTTATTCAAAGCCACTTAGCACGTATTCCTTTAGAAAATTCTATAAAGTTTAATGAAGACTTTCTACACGAAAGTTCCTTTTTGAAAAGACACCCCATCCTAAAAGCCATGATTGCATGAAATGGAGACTGCCTTCCAAGAGGTGGCCCTCGGCCATCCCTGCAGCTGTTGAAAATGCTGACAAGAATGATAGAAGAAGGGCAGGAAGTAGAGGCATTTATAGAGCAAAGAAAGAAAGTCTCTTTGGGAAATGGTGTTATTGTAGACTAATAAAATCCAAGTGGGAAGAGGGAATAAAAGTTATGCTGTATAAGACACACCAGGAAATGGGCTAACCACATCCTAAATATGTAGCAAAAAGTACAAGTTCTTGAATACTGACTCCAGTTGAAAATGTCTATCATTCAAATAAAAGTAAACACCATGGCAGGAAAAAATAAACACATGCAAAAAGTGTGAAAATTCATTCTGCTTCAAGTGAAGAAAAATAGCAACAGAAACCTCCTGCCAAGCTGATTCTCACTCACAGCTCCTCTGTCGACTGAACAGAACTAGCAGATGCAATTCAGTGATCTCTATGGCAGCAAATGGCCTCATCTTTCTCCTGCACAGCCATCAATGGGCTCAAACTGGCCACCTTTTGCTTTGTAACCAAGCTCTTTAATCAGTCTACCACCAGGACTGCTTTGGTCAAGATGAGAACACAGTAGGGACATTAAAGCTGAAGTTAAGACATGAACTTCATGTAAGCAAAACTCCCCTAAATACTGTGGAATTAGTCCAAAAGAAAGGACAATCATGAATATCAATCTTTTTTTCTTTTACTTTTAGAGATGGTGGGTACAGACTGAGATTTTGAAACACGAGTAAATTGTCCCGAAAACGGTAAGGTATGGACTACAAGACAAAGGGAAAGGCCAATACTAATGGAATAATGTGTATATTCCAGAAATAGAGTCTGTTGCTTAAAGGACAAGCTACATTGGGGATGAGTGTGGGGAAAAGATTTAGCAATAGCCAAAAATTTAAAAAAAAAAAAAAGAATCATTATTTAAGCATATTTGTAGGAGAGACTGCAAGGAGCTCTGGAGGGGCAGTGGTTTGTCAACCACCAGGTCACCAGTTTGAACCCACTAGCCACTGAGAGAGAGAGAGAGAGAGAGAGAGAGAGAGAGAGAGAGAGAGAGAAGTTACAGACTTGGAAACAGACCTGGGCTGTTCTACCATGCCCTCTATGGCTGCCGTCAGTCAGAATCGACTCCATGGCAATGAGTTTGATTTGGGTTTCGGATTGGAAGAGCTGGAGAAGAATTATATATACCCAAGTACCACACTTGAAATGAGTTATTGAGAATGATGTATTTTGGTGTGGCTGGTAGTTTGGTGGGGTGCTTGCAGGGGAGGGTGCAGAGGACTAGTCAGCAAAGAGACTGCTCCCATTTCCTCCTTTGTGAGAAGGACTCACTGGACTCATGTGCCCCTGGCTCTCGAGGGATACAATTTGTGTTCTAGGATCAATCCTTTGTTCCAAGTCAGGAAGTGAGTGAGTGCTGGGAAGTAGAGAGAAGGGACCATAGACCCCAGAGGGCTGCAGAGCAGGAACAGGCTGGATCCCAGGGAGACGTTGACTGGTTCTCTGGCATGAGACTTCCCTAGAGAGGAGGCCTTGCCATGGTTGGTTCACACACAGCACCCTCACCAGCGGGGGGTAAGGGGGAGGCTGCTTGAGTCTTGTGCAGGTCCTCAACTTGGGGACAGCCGGTGACCTGCGCTCAGCAAGGAGCAGATTCTGCTGTGACCAAATGGAGTCATGACAGACACCTCTTTCCCATCAATCCTTAGGAAAACAGAAGTATCTCAAGCACCGAGAACCATCCCTCCCTCCTCAGTGCAGCATGGTCCCTGGGCAGCACACAAGGTGGAGCCCTAAAACAGGAGCCCAAACCCACCCAGGGGTGCCTCAGAAGAAAGGCCTGTGAAGCTGCTCTCCAGAGGTCACAGCCCTGGAAAGCCTCTGACGCAGTTCCGCTGAGCACACCGAGCGTCAGCGTGCCCCCATGGGCAACCCAACCCAACAACACGCGTCACACATCTCCACGACCCATCTGGGTTGTAAGAATTATTAAACAACCACCGGACACTATTTTAGGAACAAGAAACCAAGTGTGGGAGAAAAGACACACTTCTGAATAACTTTTATTTAAAAAAATTTTTTTTAAACCTATAGGCGATGAGATAGAAGAGTATTTAGGCACCTTAAGGAGTATTTAGGTCCTTAAGGAAATGCTACTGCAGAGTGTATCCAGTTTGCCCCAAAATGGTTCGGATACATTCTGACGCGGGATGGACGATGATGAATCCACTAGCAAACCGTTAACATTACCATGGTGTGAGCTGAAAGGCAGCCTACCTTTGTCACCAAGGGTGACCTAAAACTCCACTCCATGCAGAGTAGAGTCCAAGTTCGCAAAGGACTTGTTTGGTTCATGGAGTCCCTCTGCCAGAGGCTGCTTCCTGCAGCTGTGCTGTACAGGGACATGGCCTTTCTGACCAGGTGGAAGCAGCCGGTTCATGCTCTGGCATGGCAGAGATGGCAATCTATGGAGCAAATCAAAGCCAGCAGTTTCAGCTGAGACCCCAACACATAGTCTGACCTCCTTAGCTTGATGAGATAAATCTCCTAGACTTTACGACACAAATCCAAGGCTAAGTGAGACCCATCGGACTCCACAGTGTGGTTGCAGAGATTCTGAAGGTGAAAAGGATTCTACAAGGTTAATCAGAGGTCCAGCAGAAACTGCTCATCCACCAGGCTGAAGTATTGGCCCATGTGTGTGTCTGTCAACAGCCTTGGGTTGGCTAGTGATTGCAACTGAACCAAATGGGACCCATAATACATACTCATAATTTTGGGCCCTGAAGATTTAATTCCACTACATGCCCAGTAGAGCACTATGGATTGATGAGGAAAGGGCAGCAGGGATAAAAAAAATTCCTCGAGCATACAGTACTTGACTCAGTTTGGGGTCTCCTGGATTCCCCTCCAGCACCATCAGGAAAAAAGCAAACGGATGTGGCACTCACAGAGTTGGACTTCTGAACACCTGGCTTCACGGGATAAAGACAATCATCTCTGCTCATACCAGTTAATTCAGCCAGACAAGTCCAATCCATATGTATAATGAAAAATAGTAATTGTTGTTGTTTTTAAATCATTTTATTGGGGGCTCATACAGCTCTTATTACAATCCATCCATCCATCCATCCATTGTGTCAAGCACCTTTGTACATATGTTGCCAACATCATTTCCAAAACATTTTTCCACTTGAGCCTTGGTATCAGCTCATTTCCCCCCACCCTCCCATCCCTCTCCCTCATAACTTATAAATTTACCCTTGATAACTTATATTTTTTCATGTCTTAGCTATTTCTCTTCAACCACTTTTCTATTTTCTATCCCCCTAGGTGTGGGGGTTATATGTAGATCATTGTGATCTGTTCCCCCTTTCTTCCTTTACATTACCCTTCCCCTTCTGGTATTGATACTCATATTATTGGTCCTGAGAAATTTATCTGTCTTGGATTCCATGTGTCAAGAGCTCTTATCTGTACCAGTGTGCATGCTGTGGTCTAACCGAATTTGTAAGGTAGCATTGGGGTCATGATAGTTAAAGGAGGAAGCATTAAAGAACTAGAGAAAAGTTGTATGTTTCATTGGTGGTACACCCTGACTGGCTCTTCTCTTCCTTGCGGCCCTTCTGTTAGGGGATGTCCAGCTGTCCACAGATGGGCTTTGGGTCTCCACTCTGCCCTCTCCCTCATTCACAATGATATGCTTTTTTTTAATGATATGCTTTTTTATTCTGGGTCTTTGATGCCTGATACTCAATCCCATCAACATCTCATGATCACACAGGCTGCTGTGTTTCTTCCATGTGAGCTTGGTTGCTTCTCAGTTAGATGGCCACTTGTTTATCTTCATATCTTTAAGACCTCAGACAGTACTATCTTTTGATAGCTGGGCACCATCAGCTTTCTTCACCACAGTAATTTATGCACTGATTTTGTCTTCAGTGATCATGCCAGGAAGGTGGATATCACAGAATTCTGGGTTATTAGAACAAAGTGTTCTTGCATTGTGGGAGTACTTGAGTAGAGGTCCAATGTCCATCTGCTACCTTAATACTTAACATATTTCCCTATCATTATATGAATATATTTCATTTCCAAGTTTTTTTAGTGTGACTTTTCTCTTTCCATAAATGTCACTTCTGCCTGTGAAGACTTTGGACAATGGCCCAGGACTGGGTTCTGTGTTGGGTGCCAGTATGTTGGAATGTCACTGCTCTCTGGGGCCACCACAGAGTTGCTGAACTTGGGCTACCAGCCTTTAGTTTATGGCACAGGCAACCTCACTTAGGACTATGGCACTTCCCAAACACTTATCACAGTGTGGTTTCTCCTCCACAGAATGGTAATACCTTCTTGAGCTCTCTTTTCTGGGGCTTGTGGGCCAAGATCAAATGAAGTAGTACACCCACATCTCTGAAAAGCACATCAATGTTGTCAGCTGCCACTGAGTCACTGACTCCTGGTGACCCTGAGCATGTGACTGAAATACTGCATGACTGGTTGGGCTTCAGACCTGTGGGACCCCTAGATGTGCCCTGGCTGATTTTCAGAAGTTCTTTCCTCCTAGTCTGTCTTACTCTGAAAGCTCTGTTGAACCCTAGTTAGTATCTTAGCAACATGCCACCTTTTACTGGCAGTGGAAGCTGCCAGAGTGGAGCTCTGGCTGGGAATGAAGCCCAGTCTTCTGCATAGAAGGCAAGAATCCCCCACCTACCCCCTACCCACCCCACAAACCACCATTGTCTCTAGGAGAACTATAAATTATGAAGGACTTTTCTTGACTCTATCTAGGAGGCCCAGTTTCAAGCCAATACAATCCAAGCTGAAAGAATCTCATGACTTGATGGTTTAAAATTCTGAATTCTAGGTCTCAACCTTGAGTACTCAAAAACTCAAAGTCACTGCCATCAAATTGATACTGGCTCACAGAAAGCCCGTATTTCTCTTGCAGAGTGGCTGGTGGTCTTCAACTGCTGGCCATGTGGTTTGCAGTCCAATGTGTAACCATTATGCCACCAAGATTTCCTGACCTCAGCTCCTAACTCATGCTGCAGAGTCACCACTGACTTGCAGTGACCCTATAGACAAGATATAACTACTTCTGTGGGTGTCTAAGACAGTAATTATTTTAAAATCATTTAATTGGGGGTTTGTACAATACTTACCACAATCCGTACATACATTCATGGTGCCAAGCACATTTGTACACTTGTTGCCCTCATCATTCTCAAAACATTTACTTTCTACTTGAGTCCTTGGTATCAGCTCCTCATTTTTTTAAGGAATAATAAGCCTTAGTTTTCCTCCTACTTTGCAACTGTTGGTTTTTAACTACTGGCCTTGCAGTTATCAGCCCAACTCAGGCCACAGCACCAGCAGGGCTCCTCGGACATTCCTAGGCGGAGACTCATTTACTAGCTTGTGAGTGGAGTACAGACAGCAGTAGTGTGGAGAACTGGTTACACATTGGGCTGCTAACCCCAAAGCCAACAGTTTGAAACCTCCTGCCGCCCCTTGGGAGAAAGATAAGACAGTCTACTCCTATTAAGAGTTGCGGTCTTGGAAAGCCTCGGGGACTGTTCTAGTCTGCCCTACAGGGTTGCTCTGAAGCAGTGTCAAATTGACAGCAGGGAGGGTTCAGGACCCTGCATGCTTAGCACTCACCCTCACCACCACCATCATCCTGCCCCCCACAGTGTGATTCAGGGCATGGTTTTGGAGCATGGTTGCAAGGTTCAAAGTAACCACTGCAGGAGAACAGCAGGAGTGGTCCTACAGGAGACTGGACTAGGTCCCAACCATTTGAAAGAAAGCATCACCTATGTAAGTGCTTACAGTGGTCATTGTTAATCAACTGATGAACTAATGGCCTGTTTAAAAATAGTGCTTTAATTCACTGACTACAAAAAAAAAAAGACATTGACTGTCAAGAAACTTCCAGAATGGTTTGAAAATCCTCGAGAAGGCCTTTTGCTTTCTACTGTAACTTCTCTTCCTCTAATCAGACTCTGGGTCGGTGATCATGGTTGTCCTCTTCATTGGATATGACTGAGTGCCCTCCATCTGTTGCTCCCCTCCACTTTGAGGAGTCGCCGGGGCCCTGTCGTTGCAACGAGGAGTGGCATGGAGCTCAGGTCACGCCAGAGGCTGAATGGATGGCTGAGAAGCAAAGCTTCAAGGGTCCTGGCAACCGCTAGAGAGTCCACGACGGGAAACTATAGTGCTGTTGTCTCAGCAGCACAGAATCAATTGAGGGCATTTTGTCACTCAGAATAGATTGCTCCGGGCTCATCCTGGGCTGGTATTCAGTCACCAAAGACAAACTTGATACCCGCCGCTGTTTTCCACTCCCTGATCCTTCTTGCCATGCCTGTCTCTTACCTGGTCAAGGACATGGCTCTTGGTTGCAATTGAGGCAACTTTGACTCTTGATGATCTTTGTTATGTCAAATGATCGCATCCAGGTCCTGGGTCACCTCATGATTATTGGCATCGCTCTTTCTCTCAGCACTAGATCCAACAGTGTTCCCCAGTGATCAATACAGTTTTGATTGGCTGATTTTTAAGTAGACCATCAGGCCCTTCTTCCTCTGTCTTAGTCTGAAACCTGTCCACCGTGGGAGACCCTGCCAGGAGTTTAAACATTGGTGTCACAGCTTCTAACATCACAGTAACATGCACGCTACGTTCATGCAGCACACTGACAGACAGGCAGGAACAGGGTACTTAGCAACCGTCATTAAGATGTCTAACTCTTCCCTCTCTGATGAGCATGAACTTGGGGATTCTTAGTTTTCCTGTCCATTATCTATGTGGTGGGGGTGGGAATAGCAGGAGAGTGCTTCTAATTAATATAAAATTTTTAATTGTGCTAGAATTTAGTATATTGCCACTCCCGTGGTAATGGGGAGTTTATAGGTGCTTTGATTCTAAGGAAAATAAATGGCAGGGAGTGTAGGGACTGCAGGTTGGCTGAGAGGCGGGGGGGGGGGGGGGGGGGGGGGGGGGGGGGCTGGAGCACAAACTTTCAGGTGGCAGCTTGCCCTGAGTCGTATGGCCCAGGGAGGGTATGCGACTGATGGCTTTGAACATCCCCAGGGAAGTGTCCTGGGACTGCACCAGGCCATCGGCTGGACTCACCCCTGAAATGACCACCAGGTCCCCAGCCTCCGCGGGCATGCTATTCCAGTACCTGAATTTTATTTCATTCTCTTAGTAGCTGTGTGTGCAAAACCCAAACTCACTGGCATCAACTTGATTTCAACTCATGGCAGGCCTGTAAGACAGGGTAGAGCTGCCCCCGTGGGTTTTCAATACTGTAACTCTGCGGGAGTAGAGAGTCTCGTCTTTCTCCCGAGGAGTGGTTGGTGGGCTCAAACCACTGATCTTGTGGTTAGCAGCCCAACATGTAACCACAGTACCATCCAGATTCAGGTACTGTGTAGATGGGTGTGTGTATGCATGTGTTATGCTACCTCTTACACAACACAGACCACATAGTCCCTTGAAAGCAGTATAAACTGTGAAGGTTAAGTTTATCAATGTCAAGGGTTGATTGTGAGGACCCCCAAATAAGACTGATGTGCCTGAATTAGATTAATTGTAAACAATCAAACAAACAAGATTATCCCACTGCCAGTGTTTGGATCCACCATCATTGCTCGTGGAAGCAGCATCACTAGATCAAAGGATGCATTGAATGAGGTAAATCTGTTGCACAAGACCTCTTGAAAGCGCTGCAAAGCAAGGATGTAATTTCAAGTCCTCTGAGCCATGGTATTCAAAATTGTCTTAGTTGTCCGTGAGGTTGCACATTGAATAAGGAAGACCGGAGAAGAATGGAAGCATTTGGGCTGAGCCCCGGTGGTGTAGTGGGTGAGTGCGGGACTGCGGCCCACTGGCTTGGTGGTTCAAATCCAGCAGCAGCTCTCCAGGAGCAAGGCTGGGCCTCCCACTCCCACCAGAGGGTACTGATGCCTAAAAAAAAAAAGAATAAAAGAATGGAGGCATTTGAACGTGAGTGCTGGCAAAGAATGTTGAACGCACCCCGGGCTCCCAAGAACAAACAAATCGTTTCTGGAAGAAGTACAGGCAGAAAGCTCACTTACCTTGGAGAGATGAGGCCCAGGGAGAGGACCTCATGCCTAGGAAAGTGGCGCGGCAGTGGGACAGAGGAAGACTCTTCACAAGATAGGTCCGCCTGGGGAAAAGTGGGCTCAAATACAAGAACGATTGTGAGGAGGTGCACGATCAGACAGGGATTCTCTCTGCCATCAGGGGGTTGCTGTGAGCCAGAAAGAACTGGACAGCCCCTAGCGAAGGTGACCGCGCCATGGCCAAGTCCTTGTCTCACCGAGCCTCCGTGGGGGCTGCGAATGGCCAACCTGTCAGTTAGCAGCCAAATGCTGACACAGGCCTCCTTTCTGTTTCCGTGCCAGGACGGACTTACACGGACACAGCTAGTTTAAGGAGCCCTGATGGTGTCTCAATCACCCACTGGGCTTGCCATGGCCAGGTGAGCCATTCAAAACCACCAGCCACGCCAAGAGAGAAAGACGAGGCCATGGCCTCCTGTAAAGAGTCGCCCCTTTAGCAGCCCACAGGGGCAGTTCGACTCTGGCCTACCGGATCTCTGTGAGTCAGAAGCAACTCAATAGCAGGAAGCGTGGTTTTTTTGGGTTTGTGTCAAAAGTGGTGACTCCTGGGTCATGCCAATGGTTACCCGGCTCCACTGTTAAGTGCCAGGTGAGAGGGCTGAGTGCACCCAGAGGTGTCTCACAAGAAAGAGGTACTGAAAAGAGCTCTGGGCACCTGGGAGCACAGCCCAACTCTGACCACATAAGGGGTCAGAGGCAACCCGAACTGCAGGGAAGGTGAATAAATACTCTTTGTACTTTGAGACGTCAAGTGCTCAGTTGGACAGTGAGGCATCTGTCCCCATGAGAAGTGGGAACTTGATAGCAGAAAGTGACTAACAGATAGTCACCTGTGCCTCCGTTATTACACAGGGCAGTTAGAGTTAGGTTTCCTGATATTTGTGGTCAAAAACATATTAATTCATCTCACCACCACTGAGCCAATTCTCCACTCACAGCGACCCTATGGTTGAACTGCTCCAGGGGGTTTCCAAAGCTGTAAATCTTTACAGGAGCAGGAAACCTCTTCTTTCTTCCGTGGAACGGCTGGTGGTTTTGAACCACCGACCTTGTGGTTAGCAGCCCAACACACTATGCCACCAGCGAGCTCCATTCCACCACTTAAACTCACTTTCAGCCAGCCATCTCCAAGGACAAGAAATAAAAAGTCTTTATGGAGAATATCTCAATGTTTTCCCTTATTTTTCTCCTCAAGGTTGGTAGAACACTGGCACCTGGTGAATATTAGCTGAATAGATCAAAATTAACTAGAAAGGTTCAAACAAGGGAAGTTGACTATAATCTTAGCATTGGGACTTTTCAAGATGGTGGCCATGGGCAAGTCGCAGAGCTTCTCTGAACCTCAGCTTCCTTGCCTGTACATTGGAGATATAATAACTACCTTCAAACAACATTGTGTTAGTGAAAATGCATATAAAGTGATTATTACAATTCCTGGCACTCACTCACTTGGCTGGCACACGTATTTTTTTAATTATTAAAATGATGTACATTGGGTGGTTTGAAAGTACCCTGAGGCTGAGGGAAAGAGGGCTTGGCCACATTTCAAGCATGCAAACACTATGGGCCATAATTAATTCTTTGGAAAAATATGACTGCTGGGTTCAAAAGAATGAATGTTTTGAAGAGATTTTTCATTAAAATTCCGACGGCTTCCTAGATATCAAATCGTTCCATAGTGAGTGGAGTGTGAATGAAACAGAAACACATGCATTTCGTTTATTTTGGAACCCTATGGGGATAAAACTGAACTAGGAAATGTGCTTTGCATTCTCCTGATGTTCAAGGCCTGGGAAAACAGCGTGATGTTCTTCTGAACCCGAAGTGACCTTGAACTCAGTAAACAGACCTAACAGATGAAAATCCTCAAGCCTGTATTCAGGATCTCTACCACACTACTGGATACACAACTCCATGTCCTTTGGGGTTTTCTTCTTCTCTTTTGAAAAATGTTAAACTCTTTTCTATTATGATAAAGATATGCATAACAAAAATTGTTATTTTCACCATTTTTGAATGTACAATTCAGTACATCACCACCATCCAGTTCCAAAAGTTTTGCATCACCCACAAACACCCTCTCAGAACCCTTCAAGAAATAACTTTGCTTCTTCCCCCATGACCGGGACCATGGTAACCACTGATCTGTTTTCTGTCTCTAGGTGCATGCTGAGTCTGAATAATCCATCTAAGTGGGATCATACACTATTCTTTACAGGCCCGGTTTATATATAGCATGTAGTTGGCATAGTCATCCATGTTGTGTAGCACGTAACTTCATAGATGAATAATATTTCATTTTAGTTATCCATTCATGTGCTGATGGAAACTTGAACTGTTTTCTGTCTTTTGGCTGTTATGAATAAAGTTGCATTTGGTTGTACGCCATGGGGCTTCACAAACCTGGGGTTGAAATGGGGTTAAAAGATAAAGGTTTGTGGGTTTTTTTCTCCCCAGGAAGTTTTGTTTGAGCCCTCACATCAGTTTGAGCCCCAGCTTTCATGTATTTAGGGTATAAACACAGGAGCAGAATTGCCGAAGCACTGATGGCACACAGTTTAAGCTCTTGGCTACTAACCAAGAGGTTGTTGGTTCAGACCCACTTTTATAGTGATTACAGCTTCGGAAACACTACAGGGACCAGCTCTACTCTGTCCTATAGTGTTTTTGAGTTTGAATAACTGGGTGCCATGGAGGTTCTGATAATTTTATGCTTAGCTTTTTGAAGAACCATTTGGAATCACTTGTTTATTTTGTCTTCTTTGGTTTGAGTTCTGAAACATGAGGGAGAAAGTAGAACCTTCTTGTTTGTCCACCCAGCAAATCCAAAGAGAAAGGTGTGGACCTCAATGCTGAGAAAATCTCCTCTGGTAAGTAAGGGGCTTCAATGGCCATGGACACATCAGAATTCACTTGTAAGTCAAAGCAATGATGACATTTTTAGGATTATAAAACTGAAAGGGAAGAGTGAGGGGGCTCTTAAAATGCTCAAAGGAGTCTTGGCAATCCAGTCTTGAAATCTAGAGATGAGAAAGCTACCCCTCAGAGAAATGGCTTGTCTTCCTCAGCAAGTTTCTCATTTCATTGTCAGTACCCGCTGGCAAGGAAAATTTCTTAAACAATAAGAAAATGTAAATAAAAACCCATTTGCACAGGCAACTGATTTGAGAGGGTAGCTAGTGCCTTAGCTTCCTGAAGTGTTCTCAAACACATATCCTCTCCTCTGGTTTTCCCAAGAACACACCCCAGCTTTGATGCCTACTCTGCTATCTTTTGTAGAGGAGGGAACAGAGGCTGAGAGCAGTCAGTGGGGCTAAGTCTGAGACCACAACCTGCTCAACACTGGGCTGACTCCAAATACACTTCTCTTTCCACTCTGCACCTGGACATGTAGGAGGCAAGATCAGTTTGTTTCTCTTTAGGAGGAAGAAAGAAACACTAGTTTGTTGTGTCAGGCTCAAAATCTCCATGGGTTGAAGATCTTTGATGCAGGAGGTGGTATCAGCAACAAATTTTGCAAGAGCACTCGAAGCAGTGGTCTTGTTCAGTTGGCATTGCTTGGTCTGCAGTTGATCTGGTCAGCGGGATGCAGATCCACCATCACCGCTATGCGAGTGTGTCGTGGAGGCAATTCCAACCCATGAAATTGGATGCAACCTTTCCAGGATTTACGCATGAGGAAGAACCTGATGGCTCACCAATGACCTCAGCCTGAATGAAAGAAGATGAGATCTGCTCGGTTTCTTTCTCATCATTACCTCTCTCTCTCTCTCTCTCTCTCTCTCTCTCTCTCTCTCTCTCTCTCTCTCTTTCTCCCTCTCCTCTCTTATTTACCTAGAAATGTTGCAACAAAAATGCCACAAGCAGTTGACTGAAAATAGCAGATGCTTCTTTGCTCACAGTTCTGGTGGCTAAAAGTCCAAATCAGAGTTAGCTATGCAGATTTCTTCCTTGCTGATAACCTGGCTGTTCTTGGGCTCTTTGGATGCTTACAGAGTGCCTGTCCCTATCCCACATGCATATGTGTCTCGGTCTCTCCGCTCCTCTTTCTATAACTCTGCAGTGATCTTCTATACAATCCACTGGACACTGGCATGCTCTCCACTGATTGATTCTATGGCATTAGATTGCATTATGGAAGATCATAACATTGCGTCACACTGTGGAAACTAACTCACTCCACTCAAAGCCTGCTGGTGCAAGCACATATAATGAGCTCATGAGAGCCAACGGATCAGTTTTTAGCAAACAATTGGGAACTATAGACTAGCCCAGCTGACACATAACACTAGCCATCACATCTCCCTTACACGTTGATTATACTTGGATCAAAAGCACATCTTTTACGGCTCCTTAAGCTATCATCTTTCCAAGAAAGCACTGTAAACTGGATAAAGCTCAACACTTTGCTTTCGCAATTGCAAGCATGTTCTAGCAGATGGCTCTAAAAAATGATAATGTGTTGCCATTGAGTTCAGCTAATGACTTTAGAGACAAGATTCTCAAGGCTGCTCAGATTCTCAAGGCTGTCAGTCTTGTTCAGGAGCAGACTGCCATATCTTTCCCCATGGAATGGCTGGGATACTTGAATTACTAGCCCTTTTGATTGCCAGCTGAGCACTTTAACCACTGGGTCACCAGGGATCCTAGAATAAACTAGCCCTTGTTCACTTGTTCCTCCAGATGAACTCAGTATAGAATCTATTCCATTTTCTTTCCAAGCAAAAACCCTCTATGCTCACTCGAGATTATAGGACAGTACAACCACATGTTAAGCTCATTTCAAATCAAATGGCAGGGTTAGGTAACTGTCTAATGTTGACTTTGCAGTAGTGAACACTGGCTGATGCTTTTCCCTCTCCTAGAGAAGCTGAACTTTCCTTGGCCTATAATTATGTTACCCTGCACTGGTTATGTGCTGGAGCCTTGTAAACAACTCATGAGAACTGAATTCTAAAGAATTTTGGCATCCAATCATTAAAGAATGATCATTCTTTTAAAATAAATTCTAAATGGTTATATAACTAAATGCATATGCATATGTGTGCTCAATAAGGTATATGTGTGAATATATGCAAGCCTATATAGGTATATCTGTAAGCATATCCATTACACGTGTGTGAGGGCTATACATGCATTCATACATGTGATAAAAGTACATAAAAGACATAGTCACAGACACCTCTCTGATATACCCAAAAACCTATGTAAAATGCAGGTTTATGTTTTATATCCTAGTTTGGCAAGTAGTCTCTGGGGCCTTAAAAACTTGTGGGTGACCATCTAAGATTCGACACTTGATCTCTACTAGACTGGAGCTAAAAAGAAAGAAAGAAATCAAAGACTCAAAGAAATCCATAGGACCAATTGCTTACAAGAAATATAGCCTACACAGGCTATATTTAGAAATATGTAGAAATATATGTAGAAATATAGTCTACACAGAGACCAGAAGGACTAGATGGTG
>PVJH01040201.1:0-15852 GCA_004026705.1 Nesogale talazaci
GGGGGGGGGACCCTATACACATGCCATTTCTTCCATCAGATCTTTGCCACCTGAACACAATTAACCAGGATGTGGAAAAAATTTCCACATTGGAACAAGACAAGAGAATCTTGTTGGTGGGCAGGCCCCGGGAAGGACAAACTCTGATGGTAAATGGATTTTGCAAGGTGGAGCAGCATGCTTTGTGGGTGGAGAGGGTCCAGAGCCATTGTCCAGAAAAGGAAGTGCATATGTCCCATCCCGTCTCCCTCCTTACAGGGAGAGGGGCCTGCCCTCTAAGATCTTCTTCTGCCATAAGTCTGCAGGGTGTGGTGGAACTGGTGCTGGGGTCTCCATCCAGACCTCTGTCTATGTCTGCTGCCCAGTCCCTCCCCGCCGGCGGGGCTCAGTTTCTGACTGCTGGAACAGAAAGTGCCAGAGAAATCTCAGGGTAAAGGGAATTAGGGCAGAGAGAGAATGTAGGAGCTTCCAGGCCTGGCTTCCCCAGCACTCACCCTGTCTCAGCCCTGTCTCCCTCTGTGTTGGCTGGGCCTCAAGCAGGCTCTTCCAGTAGCTTCAAGCTCACTTTGTATCAACTTCATGGCCCTGACAGAAGGAGATTTCTGTTTTTTTTTTTTCTACTGGTTCAGCAAGAGTTATGAGGCCGAGAATCAATGGCCCAGGTTGATCCGTGGAACAAACTTTGAGGAAATCGCTGTGGCCCAGGCAGAGACCAGGGTTTTCAATCAGCCAGACTTGAGCACATGATCCTCTTTGATCCTGGTATAACCTGTGCTGGACCTGAAGAAGGGGAGGGCTGAAATCCTGGAGGCTGATATTGCTGGGGCCCAGAAGGTTGTTATTGGGAGAAGTCGAGAAGAGGGTGGGACAGGGATTCCAACAGAACAGCAAGTCCAGCAGTGGGTACCCAGTGCTTTCTTTGCGCCCCAGACCTCTCCCCATCCTCACTGACCTGCCTCTACCTCTCCCATTCCAATCCACCAGACCCATGATAGGCTCAGCTTGATCTTTGCCAGCCCTGGGACGCTGCTTTCAACATCTTCTTGAGAGAAAGATGCCCCCAGGGACTCTGAGTCTTGACTGGAAGGCCACTGGGCACCCTGCATGCCTGGCTAACGCACGCTCCCCATCTCCCCTCCAGAATGCCTCCCAGCTCCCTGGATCAGTGGCTAGCGCAGCCACCAACCCATTCCCCAGTTTGCTGGTCGACCTCCTTCTTTTCCATGCCACAGACATGTTGACAGTCTGCTGAGGCCTCCTGGAGCCTTTATCACAAATGATGCCTTCCTGGGCACCCTGCGAGACCCAATTCTATTGAAATAAAAGTTGTCAGCATGGAAAAAAAATGATAAGGCAGAATCCCGTAGGCCTTCTTGTTAATGTTATCATACTTTTCTTGCAACAGCTTTATTGAGATATCATTCACATACCATACAATGCATCCATTTAAAGTGTAAGATGCAATGTTTTTAAGTTTACAGAGGTTTAACGCATTTATCGTGCTTGAGTTTTAGGACCACAGAGCTCTGGTGGTATAGTGGTTCTGCACTGGGTTGCAATCCAAAAAGTCCACAGTTCGAAACCATCAGCCACTGCAAGCGACAAAGACTGGATGTTCTACTCCCATCAACAGTTGCAGTTTTGGGAACCTGCAGGGACATTTCAAACCTGCCCTCCGGGGTCACTATGGGTCGGCATTGACTGGATGGCAGTGAGTTTGATTTGGGTTCTCATCATCCCCAAAGTAGCCTGTCCACTTCAGTTCTCACCCCTGACCTGGCATCTTCGCTAGCCATAAGCAAAGCTAATTTCCGACTTTTGGTATATTTCTGCCAATTCTGGACATTTCCTAGCAGTGGAATCACTGGTCCTTTGCCTCCGGCTTTTATCACTTGGCCCAAAGCTTTTAGTTCAAGTATCCTGTGCCATCTATGAGAACTCCACTTCTCTTTCCTGGTGAGCGATATTCCACTGTGTGCATGTACCACCTTTTGTAGAGCCATTTGTCTGCTGAGGGACCCTTGCATTGTTTGTTCCTTTGGGCTCATGTGGGTAGTGGTGCTGTGGACACATTCTTCATGCACGTTTTCACTGGTGCAGTAGACAGTCGGACCCAGCAGTGGGCCCCGTGACTTCCATTTGTGAGGGGTGGTAAGTGTCAACACTCAGTTCTCTTCAGTCACAGCAGGGAGGAAGAGATGATCATCCCATTGATGGCTGTAGTGTCAGGGACAGGTGCTGCTCCTTCTGGTGGAGTCTGTAGCCCCTGTTTCCCCATGTGTAAAGACCTGAAGGAAATGCCAACTCGCTGAGGTGAGAGATCTCTTTGCCCAGTTTCTAGAGCTGGCTTAAGACCCTCTAGGGCTTTCTGAGGACATGGTCACTGTGGATGCCCGGTACAGAGGGCCCTGAGGGACAGTGTTGCGTATGGGGGTGGATCGAGGACCTCTGTGGAGGGAACTTGGCTTCAAGAACAAGACCATAGCTGTCCTGCCTTGTTCTCTGCCAGACTGTGTGGTCCATCCAGATGAACGATGTGCTCCTATCCCAAAAGTTCTCTGTGTCCCTACCTGGGAATCTCACAGCTGGGGTTGGCAGGAGCCCCCACAAGGCAAGGGACCCTCCTCATTGCCTTCGCTGCTGTCAGGCCACTTGTCTTCGCAGCTACTTAGGAGGGAGCGTAGGCAAAGGCCTGTGAGTAGGGGTTTACCGATGGATTTTATGTCGGGCACACACCCTGCTTCCTACTGGGCTGGCATTTGCCTTTGGAGGGAGGTTGAACCCTGTCGTTCTTGTGGGATGGCTGAGAGCTCCTGGGTAACTTCCTGCCCCTCCCTGTCCATGGGCAAGTTCCTGTCCTCTCGGCCTCATGCTGAGCACAGCCCTACATCTGAGAGCCACCTGGCCTGGGCCTGAGGCCTCTGCCTGGGGACACACATAGTAGGGAGTTGGGTTCTCCCTCGCCCTGTTCCCAGACCCCCGTTGTAAGGAGCTACAACTGGAGAGGGCTCTGCAGTTGGTCGCTCCCCACGCTTGGGCTGCCGCCCCGTCTGGTGTGGGCAGACCTGCCTGTGTGCTGCCAAAGCCCTTGTCTGGTGCCCTCTTGGGGGCCTCCTGTCCTGCTGCTTGTATTTCAGAGCCGCGAGAGGTTTCCCTGCCTCCTTGGCTGGCAGCCGCTCTGCTGAGCCATTCGGAATTGGCTCCCGGCCCCCTGACACTCCTGGGTGTCTTAGGTGGCAGTGCGGCTCTATTTCCAGGCCTGCGGGAGAACCCGGGATTGCTTCAAGGGCTTGCCCTGAAGCGAGGGGGCGGATCCCAGCGTTGCCGGTGAACTTGGGCTCCACTCAGGCCTGTGCGACCTTGAGCATGCGACTTCAGTTCTCTGAGCCCCGGGGGCCTCAGCCTCGTGGTTGTGACAGGCGCTGGAAACAATGGAGGGAATGGTGGCCGGTGGCCCGAGTCGCCTACGGGAACAGACACAGCCCCTGGCCGCTCCTCTATCTCTGCGGGCCCCTAGCACTCCTGGGGAAGCCCAGTCCCAGGCAGACTGGGGCGCTTCACAGTGGATTGCAACTTTCTGCGTCTCCTAGGCTTCCATACCACGCAACATTTCCATGGCAAATTAGAATTGTCGCAGGAGCTTTGGGAAGCCCCTCCTTCATCTTTCAAATAAGAGGGCACGTCCAACCCGACTGATCTCAGGGTTCCAAATCATGCCGCACCGGTTTGTTAAAAAAACAAAAAAGATGTTTTAAGACACGTGGATGACGGCTGAAAGCTCTCTCAGCAGTACACAGATCCCAACTGAAAAAAAAGCCCAACTGAAAAACCGAGGGGACCTTCCGAGTCACTTCAATTCAAGGCAGAGGGTCAGCTCAGAGAATTATAGTGAGCTTTCTTTTTTTGGAGGGGACTTTCAGAGGGATTCTTGATAGGTTTTCTTGAAGGGCATGAGATCATCATGGGGGCTTATTTAGGAAAAAAAAAGTTTTAAGCAAATGGGTAACTCCGTTGATGAGACAAGAGCCAGGAAAGTTGTGTGGAAGGGTTTTATTCTTTTCCCCCATCACGCCACTGCATCGCCTCATTTCTGGAGGTTGACAAGGGCTGTCCTCTGAGAATGTCATTGAGCAACTGGTCTGCATTTAGCCTCCAGTTAGCCTGAGTCTGCCATGTCAGCCTTCGTCTCGTTCCCTAAAATCAAAGAATATTGAGAAAGATTATGATTTGAATCCCTGGAGGCTGCCAAAGCTGCTGTTTTGATGTGGTATAAATCAAAGAGCACAATTTTTTTTGGGGGGGGAGGGAGAGATTAGAGAGATGGAACCACATTCAGAAATGTATAGACTGGCTAAATAATAAACAAATAAGTGTGTAGACTTAGGTGGAGGTTATGTCAAGGAACATAAGCCTCATATTTGATATTTTTGACTAACAAAGATATCTTTGATTTTGTAGCAATGCCTCTTCACTTATCTTCATATCCGTAACATGTATTTATGAAAAATTTAGAGCGGGGTCCCTTGCAAGCAGTGCCAAGCAGAAGGGAGAAGACAGACTGCATACCCACCTGGAAGAGCAGAGACTCGAACCCGCGCCACTGTTGTCTCCAGTACATGTGTGGTCTCTTCCTTGCTGCCCTCCGACCCGGGCCTCACTCACCCCTTCTTCACAGGCTCGGTTGTTCTTCATGGTTGGTTATTTTCTATTTGGGACAGTGTCTTTACTGTCTTCACATCATTAACTCCCCATTCCTGTCCATAAAGCAAGCCAAGTCAGGGGGGAAAAATTACAGAAAAGGAATCGCCTTGAACATATCCTTTGAGGCTTACTTTTGTCATATTTATATGTGTGCATATGTGTGTACACATGTTTGTACAATGACTATATTCATGAATCATTCTCCACCATTCTACTCTAAGCCAGACTGGGATCTATCTCCAGGAGCCCTGCTGGCATCGTGGGTGACATCTTGGGCTGCTAACTGTAAGATCAAGTTAGAAACTGTCAGCTGATCCCTGAGAGAAGATGGTTCTTTCTGCTCCGGTAACGACCCACAACCCCAGGAACACACAGGGGCAGTTCTTCTCTGTCCTACAAGGTCACTAGGACTCTGATTCAACTCAGCGGCAGTGATGTCCATTTTTTCCAGTGTCGAGGAGCCTCAGGGACTGGGAGACATGCGTCTGGGAGGTGGGAGAGAGGCCGAGAGGGACCATCCTCAGGCTTCTGACTTGGTTGGGTGGATGAGTGGGAGGGAAGGGTGCTGGCCAGGGAAGAGGCGCAGGCCTGGAGGGGGCTGTTCCTAAGGGCTGTCTGTGGGAGTTTCTGTGCTGAAGACCGTTGTCAACCAGTGCCCCACTGTAGGCTCAGGCAATCACTCTATGGAGGAGGTATGGGGGTCAGTGAATGGGACTGGGGTGGAGGCAGGAGGGAGCTATAGTTGTGACTGTCTAGGGAGGGTGGCACAAATGAAGAGGAGATGTGGCAGTTCCTTTGTGCCCGACCATGGAGGAACTGTCCATGTGTGGACGGGGGAGGCTGTTGCATCAAGAGATGAGGAATAGAGATGGGATGGGCTGTGAATGGCAGTGTGCTTCCGGCTGACCTCAAAGAAGAGGCTTTGCAGAAGTCACAACTGGGGTATGGATGCAAGTGAGACAGAGAAAGCTAAGTACCCAGGTAGGCAGGTGATATTTATGTGTGCACCCATGTGTAGACGTACCTCATGCCTGCTTCTGCAAGGAGGATTTTGGCGGCAGGCTGAGAACAAGGACCCAGGAGAGAGGGAGAGTTTGAAGATATGGAAGAAAAAGTCTGTTTTAGGAGTTTAGTGGCAAGTGTCAGAAACCCAAATTAAACTTATCTAAGCAAAAAGAGAATTTATTAGGTCAGGAACCCAGACAAAGTAATTTAGGGCTGGCTCTCCTAGCTTCAGGTATTACTGGATCCAGGGACTCCAGTAGATTTACAATCTCTTTGATTTTCTCCAACTGCTGGTTTGTTTCCTCATCCCGTGAGGAAGGGGAATAGCTGCAGGGGGCTGCTGCCTTTCCTCCTCACTGGTCAGCGCCCGCCCCCTCCCCCACCCCACCGCTTTCCTCTCCAACTATCTCTGGACCTGTTGAAGGACTGATCCTGGCAAGTCCTTGTCTCTGAGCTGTGTGTGCAGTGGTGGGCAAGGACCGCTGTGCCCCTGTCCCTGAGGTGAGGAGGAGTAGCTTCTAGGGCAAACAGGGCCCTGTGATCTGAGAGTGGGGCTAGAGATTGGGACCCCTTGGAGCTGGAGGAGGCGCCACTGCCCTGGCCGGAGCAAAGGGGAGAAGGGGAGGCAGAAGGGGGAAGGAAGGCTTTCTGCAGTGACTTCTCCTCTCTCACCAGCCAAAGCAGGGTTGACCAGGGGCTCAGCCAGTGGCAGAAGTGTAGAATCACACGCTTTGGGAGTGGGCAGGGCCAGTCCTCTTCTCTTAGGAGTTAGAGACCAGGCTTTGTCAAGACTGGGCCTGAGAAGTTGTGAGTTGGTTACAAACACACTCAGCAGAGCCCTGGACAGGAATGATAGGAACAAGCAAGTGGCTGCTCTGCCCAGAGAGGCTCATGGTACTGCCTCCAGCCAAACTTCTTGTGACGTGCCACACGTGGGTGAAAGGAGGGTCCCAGGCCTGTCTGGAAGCAGTGTGTGAGTGATATGTGTGTGTGTGTGTGTGTGTGTGTGTGTGTGTGTACGGGGTCCTAGGCTAGTGGACAAATGCAGGTGGGGCAAGGTTGGATGGAGGTGATGGAAACTCAGAGATCAAATGAGCATCCTTTTCAAAGCATTCTAAGAAAACCATGAGCAGAGAATGAAGCGGAGAGCATAAGAGGGTGAGATTTGGAGAGGAGGTGTGTGGGAGCCTCTGTATGAGTGCATGTGAGTGCACCAATGGGTGTGCATACGAGGATGTGATGCATTCTGCATGAGTAGATGTGGGCACACATGGTATGCACACAAATGCATGCCTAACACACATGTGTTAGTCTGGGCAAACTAGAGAAACAGATTCATAAATATTGGGTATAAGGGAAAGGTTTATATACAAGAGGAATGGAACATTGAGAAAGCATCCCAACCCAGTCTAGTCTAAGGTCATAAGTTTGATATTATTCCATATGTCCGATACCTGTCTATAAAGTCTCCTTCTGACTCATGAAGCATGTGAAATAAGACCAGGACAATCACAGGTCAGTGGGTGCAGAGTCTTGTGTAACCAGTGGCAGTAGAAGTATCCCAGCGCTGGCAGGAGTCTCCCCATGGCTCTTCATTGCCGGGACTCAGGGTCCATCGGTAGTATCCATTGGTGATAGAAGCATCTCAGCACTGGCGGGGCTCTCTCTGTGGCTTCTCCGGCCCCAGAGATCTGATTCCATCAGGGCAAGTCCATGTGGCTTCTTTGGCTCCTCCAGGTTCCAGGACTCAGGACCTATCAGCATGCCACTATCTTGTCTTGTCGGTAGACCGATTCCAAGAGACTGAGTCTCTAGTCTCTCATCTCCATGGGGAAATATCGTGAGATTTCCCAGAATTCTCAGAGAAAGTCATGCCCATACAGAGGTCTCATTAGCTATCTCCAGATTGACAGGCTAGATTCCACCCCTACACTCCCAATCATGAAATTGACACAGGAGTACATGACTGCCACAACATGTGCATGTACACACATGGAGTATTCACATGCGTGTCAGAGGGATCGCCCTTCAGAATTCCAGCGCTATCAGAATAACACGTCGTCTTTGGCGAAATGAGTTTATGGCCTGAGGTCAAGTTCACAGCTGAAGATCAAGAATACACAGGGAGGACTAGAAAGCAGGTCCTTGTTTTCCCATGACGCCTGGTGGCAAGAGCCTCCTTGCTCAGGAAGTGGCTGTCTCTGAAACTGCAGGCTGGTTCTTGGGTTGGGTTGGAGGGGGTTGGGAGCTTCCTGGGAAGCCCTCACCCCTCCTCTCTCTTGAGAAGTCACACCCCAGTGTCTCAAAACCTAAGAAAGAAACACCAGTGCTTTTTGCCAGGACATGGGGGAAGTGTAGCTTGTCCCAAGGGTAGGGACCTTGGCCTTGGCTGGCCCACCTGGGTGCAGGATTAGAGCTGCCTCTGGCCTTCTGTGCCTCCCCTGGGAACAAGTGCCGCCATGAGACAGCAGTCCTTGATGCCCTCTAAGCACCAACATTTCAAAGCATGGGGAGACCCAGTGTTTGTAGGAATGGCTGCCCATGCAGCCATTTATTGCCACTTTTCCAGCCTTATTCTGAAAAAGGGCCCGCTGCCCCTGGAACAGCCCTCAGCAAGACCTGCAGTGGGACCCATCCTCTGGCGAGGCTGCCTGGGGCCACCCCAGGCCCAAGCCTCAGTCTCTCTCTCCACCTTGCTTTGTGTCTTTCCCACATCTCTGCAGCTGCCCCCCCCCTTGCCTCTCCTTCCTCTCCCAGCTTTAGTTTTATGTCGTTTTAATGAGGGCTTGGCCTCCTGTGGGCCGCTGCTCAGCAGCAGTGCATTTAATTAATAATCTTACATTGCAGTTTCTCAGAGTAAACGTTGCCACTTTATTCCTCACTAATTGGAAGAGGCTAGTTATGCTCTGAGATGAATGACCCTTTCTGCTGGGGATGGCTTCGCCCAGGGTCTCTGGTGGAGTGGGTGTGCTGGGCCAGGTGCCCTGGCACAGGCGTTGGGCATCTCAGACTGGGCTGAGGGAAGGACGGGAGGTCTGGCTTGTGCTGTCCTGCCTGTTCCCTGAAGGACCATGGCATTAGCGTTGAGGCAGAGATCTGGTGCAGGTCAGAATCCAATCCCACCCAACCCCTAGGGAGGGCTTGATGTCCTCTCAATGAGCCAGACCTTGAGCACACCATTGTTTCATTCCTGTGTCCTATTCTTATGTGAGCTTTGGGCAAGGTCTCCAGAGGCTCCACAATGCCTCAGTCCTGTGTTCTAGAACCATCCATTAAGATCCAGTCTGTACCTGCCTCCCTGGTCACTACGAGGTCCAACCTATAGCCCCACCCACATGCCTGTAATGCAGCCTGTTCGTCACTTCACTGGGTTCTGCCAAGCATTCAGCAGTATCTCAGTGCAATGTGTTTAGAAATGAGGAGACTTCCGTAAACAGAGGCTCCCCTTCTTCCAAAGTCCCAGGGGGCTGCACATGGAGAATAGTGCCTCCGAAGAAATGTCTGGAGCTCTATTTAACACACACGCACACACACACACACACACACACACTTCATTCATGGGAAAGTGTTTGAAGGGCAGTTCTGCTCTGAGATGCATAGGTGCTCCCTGGAATTTGAGTTGACACAACTGCCTCCCCCAACCCCTGCGCCACCCCTCCCTCCCGCCACTGCCCCTGCCCCACCATTCCCTGCTCCTGAAATGAGGGAAACAGGAATGAAACAACGCTGTCATGCTGTCAGCCCCTCTGCAGGTAGGGCAAGCACAAAGGGGCTGGCATGACTCTGTCTGCAGCAGGTGGGAGTGAAAGAGTGCCCTCACAGGGGTGGAGGGACAGTCCACGGGCACACTATGAATTGTTAATGCATACCATCCAACTCCCACGGGCACGGACAAGGACTTCCCCAGAGGCACGCTGCTGAGGGCACTGCTGTGTGAGCTCAGATGCCACAGACTCTGCTGTCCCTCCTGGAAGAAAGGACATGAGTTCCTTGTGCAAGTCGAGGCAGAACAGTGCGCTGCAGCCGGCACAAGAGCAGACGCAGCAGGAGGATAGAGCCCACTGTCAGGGCTGGGGGGTCGGGAGGCCATGCATCTAGGAAGGGCACAGGTCAGGCAGTGTTGCGTAGAGGTCACACCTGTGTGTGTATATTTGCAGGTGTGCATGTACATATGGGACTAGTAGAGCTGGGGTGGAGGTGAAGGTGGTGCTTGTGGGGACTGGGTGTGTGTGTGTCCTATTTTGATTTTAGGGAGCAGACTATATTCCCATTACATTTGTGTCATGAAGGAGAATCCTCCGACGGTGGCACAGAGAGTTGACATGCTTGACTGACCATAAGAGCGTTGGCAGTGCAGGCCCACCCAGAGGCATTTTGTACAAAAGGCCTGGTGATCAACTTCTGAACATCTGACCAGAGACAGCCCCACAACCCCGTGGAGCATAGTTCTACTGCGCTTGGTGTTGGTGTTGACTCAACAGGAAGGGTCTTTGGTTTGGGTGTTTGTCTTGAGTGTGTCTCCTTACACTGAGAAGAATGGGAATTCGGAACATTTCATGGCGTTCTTGTGGACCCTGCCCATGGATCAACAGGCAGTTGTGGGAACAGGACCGGGCTTAAAATCAGGGAAGGTGAGTGTCAGGGATCCAGCATCTGGATTCTCACCCTGCTTATTCGGTCTGTCGCTGTGCAAACCCCAGAGAAGCTGGATGGTATGAAGAAGAGTGCAGCACCAGGAGTGGAGCAAGGCTTGTTCACAGCCTGTGATACTCAGGGGACACAGCTTCGCTTGTGGAAAGTGAGGCAGACTCGAAGCACTTCCTGATGAAGACTGAGGACTGCAGCCTTCAGTATGGGTTACAACTCAATGTAAAGAAGACTGAATGCTCACAAATGGTGAGATAGTTAACATTTAATGTGCCAACCTGAGCAATAAATATATAAACCTGGGGTTAATGGAAGGGCAGAGAGATGAGTGGCTCGATGAGCCTCACCTTTCTAGTTCTTGGGTCTCTTGCTTCGTGATGGTTGGACTAGGGTGCAGCTGCCTTAGCCAGTCCCCTGCTTCAGTTGGCAAGGCGCACTTCCTGCAAGACATCCCTGAAGAGAAGCCACATGGACCTACTCTGATGCAGTCCTGGGTGCTGGGTCCTGGGTGCTGGAGCAGTGCGTGGAGAGTGCTGAGTGCTGCCAGTGCTGAGATGCTTATATGCTCACTGATTCGGCTTTCCTGCAGCAGTCAGCATCATTGCCTGTGTCTTGTGAGATAGCGGAGAAATTTGTGGATTGGTGTACGGCATTTGAGTTAATATTGGACTTGTGGGCTTGGACAGCACCGGGTTGGGATGTTTTCTGCTGTATACATACCCTTTCTTTAACACTCCCTCTTAAAATAGGAGTTTTGGTGGATTTGCTTCTCTAAGGTACCCAGACTAACACAATTGGACCAATAGATAACAGCAGGATGGGATCAGGTCATAATAGTGTGACATAATCATGTCACAATCAGTGCATAAGGAAGCAGCAGTTAAGAGATGGAAAAACATATGGTACTGGCAAATCTGCTGCACAAGAGCTCATTAGAGTGGTGGAGAGCAAGGATGTCACTTTGAGGGCTACGGTGAACCTGACTCAAGTCATGGTCTTTTCAGCGGTCTCACCTGCAGAGAAATTGGACCATTGATATATTTGAATGATGGTGCTGGAGAAGAAGGTTGAAAGTAGCCAGAAGAACAAGCAAATCCATCTTGGAACAAGGACCACCAGAATGCTCCTTAGAATTAAGACTTTGTCTCATGTACTTTGGACACGTTGTCAGGAAAGATCCAGCACTGGAGGAGGGCCTCATGCTTGGTAAAGTGGAGGGTGAGCCCCAAAGAGGACTACCTTCAACAAGATGAATTATCATTACAACACAGGTTTCAAACGACAATGGGGCCGACTGCAGGACCAGGCAGTGTTTCAGTCTCTTTTACATAGGATCACTGTGACTCAGGCCTGACTTGATGGTGTCTAACAGCCACAGCAATTAATGCAAGACAGGAGATGAGCTTTCCTGCAGTTCTTTGTCACTTGCGGTGTTGAGTGGGGACAGCACCTTGGCAGGCTCTCTCGGGAGAGTGTACTGTGGTTCTTAAGTTCTGCAGCTGCAGTGAGTTTGAAGGCTCAGGTTCAGGAGGGTTGAGCACCTGTTCATTTTGGTCAGTTGGGCTGAAGGAAGGTCTCAACTTTGGGTTCCAAAGTGGGAGGACATCAGATGTAGTGGGGAAGGACACGCCTTAACTGTGCAGGACCTCTGGCCAGTGTCCAGGGCATACCGAACCTCTCCTGGTGGGCTAGGCTCATTATTAGCTGGTGCCTGCCCTTCATTGTACACCCATCTCTCTCTCTCTCTCTCTCTCTCTCTCTCTCTCTCTCTCTCTCATCTTGCTCTTTGAAAGGCTGACTGCTGGACATCTGGATTCACTGCACCATGTTGGTGTGTTGGTGACAGAAGTTGGGATCAGAGATGCTCCTTTTGAGCAGGCTGGACATGCTGGTTGGTTTTGTGTTACGCCGTCAGTGGAGTTTGTTGACTAACCAAAAGGCTGGCTCTAGCCACAGACCAAGCCTCAGGTGGATAAAATCCAAGATGCTGAGGTGAAAAGGGTTCTTAGAGGAGTCGGTTTGGTTTCTGGACGGCACACATTTGGGGAGCCCAGTCCCTTGGTGCTCATTCTCTGGGTGTCCTCGAGGCGGGAGGGCCAGGTGCAGTGGTAACCCCAGTAGGTTCAAGGCCAGGTTCTGCCCTTGACCCTTTGCATTCCTGGAGGTGTCTGTTGTGGGGAATTCAAACTTCTCCTTCCTTTCCTTGCTTCTGCCCATTCTCTCCATCCTTTCCTTCCCTTTCTTCCTCTTCCCTCTCATCCTCTTTTTCCTTTATTCTCCTTGCTCTCTTTAAATCCTTTATTCAATAATCTTTTCTCTTTCTTTCTTTCTTTCTTTCTTTCTTTCTTTCTTTCTTTCTTTCTTTCTTTCTTTCTCTTTCCCATCATTGTCCTGGTGGAAGTAGGAAGCTCAGTCTTGCTCCTGAAGAGCTGCTGCTGGATTTGAACCATCAACTCTGTGGGAGGCAGTTCTGCACACAACCACTGGACCAGCAGGGCTCAGACTCAATAATATTTCTTAATCATTCCTGGGACCAGGCCTTGAGGAGCATGCTGGGAAGAGAAAGAAAATCCAACTCTGCTCCCAGGAGTCATGTTTTCCTTGAGAGAGACATTAAAAAACAAGTCAAATCCACAGCCTTTGAGTTGCGTCTGACTCACAGGGACCATAGAGAGAGTTGTTTTTAAACAGTAACTCTAACCCACAGTTCCAAGAAGGGTCTTAAATGCCATCTAAAAGATTAAGGATGATGTTCTTTGGTGCTATGGCCAGACTCTTAAGAGTTCCCTCAGGACGTCAGCAGGAGTATTGCCGTGGGCACAATGGCATAAGCGCCTCTGATGTTCTGGCCCCATGAAGGACCCCAACAGCTTCAAGCATTTCCCAGGGTGCTATGCTCTTGATTGGCTGTGCTCCTATGACTCTGGTGTGGCCTTCGCGTCTGCTGACTCTCTGAGAGTTCACAGCTGGCCTCTGCGAACAGCTGATGCCATTCTGGTTTCAGGAGATGGGGCAACCTCTCTCCCCAAGATGTGATTCTTTTCTTTACTTCTTTGCAACTCCGACTTCTTTCAGTCCCTGTCTCTTGCCAGCCACCCCTGGTGTGCATTTCTTGAACCTGGAGTTTGATGTCTGTCAGATCCTTTCCTCTTTGTAGCAATCTGCTCTTCCTCTCTGGGAGCTTTCAGAACTTTCTCTTCGTCTTTGATGTTCATAGGTTTTATTATGATGTATCTAGGCATGACACTTTTCTTAGATATATATTGATCAGCTCTCTATGAATCCATCCAAGGTGAAATCTTTCATCTAATTTTGTGAAATTCTTGCCTATTCTGTTTTCAAGTCTGTCTTTTCTACTTGCCCCCTTTCTACTTCTGGGATTCATCCACATCGTTTAACTTTTTATCTTATACTGTATTCCTCTTGATCTCTCCCTAAAGCATCCGGAGCAAGAAGCCTGAGCAAATATCCTGGTTTCTGAGTTTACTGTTTGGTTCGACCTATTCTGCTATTGGGTTCAGTGACTGAGGGCTTTTCCACATTACATTTACCCTAACCGGCATCCCCCCCCATTGTCACTTGTCTGTTCCTTTTCGCGCCGTGTTTTCAACGTCGCTCTTTCTCTGAGAATGTATACTAGACTTCTTTTGGTCCTTCTTCGCTGCAATAGGCTATTCTGTGTGGTCGTTCTTATACAGGACATGTGCTGTTCTGATGTGAGCGTTTCCTCCCTAGGGGGTTAAGTGACTTCTGGCTATGGGAGGCAGGGCTGCTGCCCAGGCTACCACTCAAACCCCTATTGGCAGAGTTGGACAAGGGCATGCCATCCCTCCCACCTGGTGTGCCCTCCCTAACCCAAGGGGAATCTTTCCCGTGCCCTGCCCACCTACCACTCTCCTTCCCCCTCCCCCCACGCCAGCCCCCCCCACCCCTGCCACATGCAGAGGAGGGGAGTTGGCTGCCCTTTCAGTGCACTCCAGAAAGCAAGACTTGAATCTGGGCTCGGTGCTTTGCAACATGTCTCTCTGGGTAGGCTAGAGGTTGGGCTGGTCTCTGTGGCTAGGGCAGCAGTGGGTAGGGTGGGGAGAGTTGGCCCAGGCAGATCTGCAAGTTAGAGGAGAGAGGTGAAGCCTGTGCTGCTGAATCAGAGGCAGGGACATGGTGGGGGTGGGGGGGGGAGGCGGGATGGGGAGACTCCGGGTCATGGGATTTAGGAAGAGCTCCAGCTTGAGTAACCAGGGGAAGGGCTGCCACGGATTGCAATTAGGTGCATAGGGAGGGAAGGCGTAGAAAGAAGGGAATGCCAAAGAGAGAGCCTGGTGCAGCCAGCGGATCTGGGCCCATTTCCTATCACATGGGGGCATATTCCAGTGAGAAGCCCAGGCAGGGCATGGGGCTCTGTAGGAAGGGACGGCCCCGGGCTGCAGAGGGGCAAGGCATCATGGTTAACAAGCAGAGGGGCTTAGAGCCAGAGAGGTTTGGGTTCCTGGGCTGTGCGTAAAGCACAGTGGATTTACTCCTCTTGTTTAAAAAAGCAAGGGAAAAACAGTGTCTGTTCCGACCACGACTGGGGGAGGAGCCGTGTCTCTGCCCAGCTCCCCAGCTCCCCTCCCAGCTCCCAGCTCACTTAGCTCAGTGTTGGCGGTCGCCCAGCTCCCAGCTCCGAGTGAGACGTGGCAGCCAGGAGGCTGAGGCCAGCCAAGCCCCAGATGGCTGTGTGAGGTGCTTCCCGAGTTAAGCGAGACAAGGACATGGGCCGGCGTGGCCGGGGAGGCCCGCAGGAGGGGGCCAGGACTCTGGGCAGTGCCATCTTTGGCCCTGGCTCAGGCACAGCTCTGCCAGCTCAGAGACTCCACCCCATCCGAAACCACTGTGTGGACACATGAGTTCGAAGTTTGGGGTCCTGCCTCTAGGGGTACACTGCATGCCTGGGTGTGGAGGCCCTGGTCACGGTCACCCACTCCTGGTTTTGGAGCTGGTTGTCCCTCTCCTCTCTGACTTCCTTTGAGGACCATTCCCCTGAAAGGAGCACTTGGTGCTGGTGGTGGGAGGGGGTGGGCTTTTAGGCCACTTGTTTTGCTGATTACTGCCAAGTCTCTAAATTCTCTCCATTGCTATTTCTCTGAGGGTCAGCTTGCCGGAGAGCAAACCTTGACTTCCTGCCATGAGAGACGGGGATTTTGTTCACTGCTGCCTCTCCCCTGCCCCCGTCTTCTAGAAGAGTCTATCATTATTTTTAGTCTATGTTGTGGTTATCTGTTACAGGCAGTCCCTGGGTTTCCTTTTAAGTCAGACAACTGGTGTTTGCCCTTTATGTTATGGAAATCTGCCCACCCTTTGAAGGGACTGACCCAATCTCTACTTAACCCCTCCCGGAAGCCAATTCTTCCTCACAGCCCCCTTCCCTTGTGGTATGTGCAGTTTGAAAACCATTGCCAGCCTTGTTGCTTTGCACTCACCTCAAAGCAAACCCAGGGCTGTCAAAGTGGATGCCGATGC
>PVJH01040202.1:0-15865 GCA_004026705.1 Nesogale talazaci
AGGCCCCCGAAAAGGCAGGGTCGAGCCCCCACTGACCCGGCACGCGTGGCTGCCTGGGGCGGGAGGCGGTCCAGGCACCGGCCGTGGGTGCACTGGCCACAGGCGGCGGACACCGCTGGCGGTTCGAGCCTGGGTGTCTGGGGGGAGGGAGCGGAGCCCGCCGGCACAGTGGCCTTTGTCCTCCTGCACGGAGGGGATCGTGGGAGACACGCGGCTCCCTCAGGAGGGTGCAGGGCGTGGGTCTCCTCTGTGGGGGGGTGGTGTGCTCGTCTAGCCCTGAGGGGCTCCACACAAAGGCTGTCCTGTTCACAGGGTTGGGCAGTGGACCGGGGTCGGTCCTGGATGGCGGGAAGGCACACAAAGGTTGGCCCACAGAGGAAAACCTCCGATATATAGATCCAGACCTCTGAGGCTGAAAAGAAAGGGGATGTGGGGCAGGGTCCCCTCCTGGCCAGGGAGAGCCCCTCGTAGGGACCTTTCCACTCACCAGGACACCTCCACGTGGCCCCCTGGACACCAAACTTACCGGAGCTCCCCGTTTAGGCTGCTTACCTCGGCGCCATCTTGGACCCTCCATCATGATTTTTAAAAGAAAAAAAAGGATTTTAAATTTTTAACAGTTCTATCACAAGAAAAAATTAGGTTTACAATACGTAGTATTTTTAGCTTCTCTATCCTTCTCAGGCTTTTTTTTTTTTTTTTTTTAAATAGTAGGATAAGCATGTTGAAGACTGGTTACCTTCGGGCGATTCGCTGCATCAGGGTATTTCTGAAAAGTATAGAGAAGCTCTTGAATGGTAAAAAATATCTTAAAATACATTTCAGATAGAAAAATTATACAAAGTCAGCTAAGTTTGACTTTTCTCCACAATTGCAGTATTTAAAACAAAGCGTTATTGATTGGTATTTTTGAGCATTTGAATTTAGAATGCTATGGGCATCTCTATCCTAGAATTTGGGGGGAGGGTGATGCATTCTTCTTTAACTTTGACCCTTGGCTGTAAACAGAGATACAGCCGATCCCGTCATCATCAAGAACACCCAGTAAACAGATGTGAGGTTTCATTTGGTACCAAATACCTCTTCAGATTTGTCATTTAAAAATAAAAAGCATGAAATAATTGATTCAGAAGCCAACTAATAGCTCAAAATAAAATATTTACTTTCTAAAAAAAACTGTAGCTTGTCACCAAATTGTTGACTTGTTTACTCGCAGCATTTTGCGAGCTAATTGTGAATTCTGTGGCGGAGATGAATCCAGCTGCAGATATCGTCAAACAGTATAGGAAGTATGACAATGGTATGGTGATATCATCAAAGAAACAACGAGTAAAACAAGGCAGCTAGACAAAATTCAATGTGCAAAGATACTTATTCTCAGTGTGCAACAGCTTTTTAATGAAATGATCCAGGAAAATGGCTGTAATTTGGACCCATCGTTAGTGGCATGAACAAGCTTGCTCGGTGTTTTGCTTTAACTTTTGGACTAGATCAATTAAAAAGCAGAGAAGCCATCGCTGTGCTACACAGAGATGGCATAGAATTTGCTTTTTTTTTTTTTCTTTCGCATCACTACCCTGGTGGGAGTAGGAGGCCCAGCCTTGCTCCTGGAGAGCTGCTGCTGGATTTGAACCGCCAACCTTGTGGGCCGCAGTCCCGCACACAACCACTGCGCCACCGGGGCTCAGCAGAATTTGCTTTTAAAGAACCAAATCCACAAGGGGCGAGCCACCCACCTTTACATTTGGCATTTCTCGATATTCTGAGTGACTTTTCTTCTCAACTACTACAGCAAGACAAAAGCACTGTGTATGTTGTTTACTTGGGAAAGTTCATGACCTTTCAGATGACACTCTAAGAGAAGATGTGCGGCTTCCCCTGATGGCTTACCAGAATTCTTTGCTAGCTGGGGACGGTGATGACGACACTACGTCAGAGATAAGTGGCGTCAGCAGCCAGGGACCAACTGTGCAGGGTCAAAACTCCAAACCGTCCACCGGAAAATGGAGAGTGGTTGAGGGCATGCAGCACACGCACTCATCGAAGAAAGTCGTCGTCATAGTGATGGTGTGTTGCTGAGCGGAGAGCAGACACTGCACACCCCAGTCATGCCGCAGACACCACAACTCACCATTACGAGAGAGCCGAAAAGACTGCGCCCCGAGGATAGCTTCATGACTGTGTCCCATGCAGCCCGAGCACCCTCAAACTCTTCTCGACTGTCATCGACGTGGGACAAGCCTAAGGGATGATGATGAAGAGTCAATTGCTGAAGACGTTATGATGTCCTCGGAAGGGAGGGTGGAAGAACTTAACGGAGGAATGGATTTTGACACCATGGATACAGACTTGCCACCATCAAAGACCAGATGAGAGAGAACAGAGCCCAGCCTGATTTCTTTGATCCTGCTTCAACTACGGATGGATCAGGTCTTAGGATGTCAATGTTTTAATACCAGTACACAAGGAAATCTGTGGTGAAGTCATTTTCTAAGTGGAAGAGGAAAATTTTAAATAAAGTGTGGCAGATGCAGTGAAATTCTGTACAGATATTTCTCTAAGGAGAATATGACACACTGATACTTGCCAACATCAAGTGCATTGAGGGGCAGTTTTGTTTGCCTTCCCAGTTTTTTTAAATACTGAAGCATTGAAAAGAAAACCAAAAAAATCCATTTTACATAAACTGATTTTTAGGGGGGAGAAAAGCAAGTTTATTGTACAGTATAAAGATGACAACAGAAAGATTCTAGACTCAGGCAAGTTCTTCATTTTCTAGGACTAGTTTGATTTATCTGTACAGAAAGTGAGAACTCAAACCTTCTATTGAGTTTATAAAACACAAAGAAGTAAATTATATAACATTGTCTGTTACATCTATCCTCCAATCTGTTTCAGAAGGTGAAAATGATGGGAAAAGATAAAGTTATAATTTAGAATTAAGCCATTTTTATTAATGGAGCCCATTTGGTGGATGCTTTTCTGGATTTAACTATATTAAAAATAATAGAGTGGTAAAGATGTGGCAAGTGATATATACAAAGTCCTTTAAAAAAGTAGCTATGAACATCATGCAGAGAATTTTGCATGATGGTTAGGTGAAAAAGCCTGGAAAGTGTGATTTATAGCAAAAATATCGGTATCTTATTGCAGTAATGTGTCATGTCATCTATTTCCTCAGAGGGAATCAATCATGTTTAAAATACTGACCACTTCTGTTCTTCTTTTCTCACTATTTGACAAGGATAATCTAATTTGTGAACTCACTGGAAAAGGAAGCTTCGATTATTTGTTAAAGTTTTGCAAGTTTGTATAAATCACAACAGTAACAATGTTTAAATGTGGTATTCTCACAGCAAAAATTGTGCTTTAAAAGACACACAATAATAATCATTTTTTAAAAAATCACTAGCATCTATTTTCTTGCACTTCCCAGCAGAGATGGCAGATATCTCGTGAGTGTAGATCAGAGCCTACATAATTCATCAGCATAGTGGCCAAAATGTTGATGTATTTCTGTTGGAGAAGTAATCTTGGGACATATGGTTTCTTTTAGAATGGAAATTCTCCACTACAGTGTCAACTGTGTGCATTTTTTTCTTTTTAAAGTTCCAGTAATTCAGTTAACTTAGCATGCTGCCATCATAGATGGAGCCATATGTTTAGAGTCCAGAAAACAAAAGCTACCTACTGTTGCTGCTGCTGCTGCTGCTGCTGCTACACTCCCATGACACCCTCTACAGCTTCTCTTTCTTCCTCCTCCTCCTCCTTTTATTCAAGTGGCAGCAGTCCAAGGTCCTGCGATAACATCTCTAATTTCCTAATGCATGTACATGCTTCTCCTTAAAATGAGTTTACAGATTAAATTACCTCATATTAACTGTGTTTGAGGGACATATCTATAGTTTTTACATATTTTTGTTAATAAAATATATCCCAGGTGTAGATTGAAAATTTGAAATGTAATCCTGAAAATGTGATTTTTATCATTAGGTTTGCATTTGCCCAACATTTACTCTCTATCTACAATCTATCAGGAACTTCGCTATGCACTGCAGCTATTGAAGTGTGGAACTGATCCTGGTCTCCTGGTTCTCAGGACGAGTATCATAAATGTGTTAAGTGCTGTGTGTTAGAAGGAACGTTTGGGTGCAAAGTGAGGGGGAGGAAGGCACACAACTTTGCTCAGGTCAGAGATGGGTTGCATTGGAAGAAAGTGTATCTTATTATAAAATAAGCATCAGGGAGTTTTGAACTGATGATATTTTAAATAAATATTCCAATTCCTATTTAAAGAAAAAGCAAGGAAATTAAAACAAGGCACTCATGCTCCTATGGAAAACTATTATACTAACTGAATATGATCATAGTGATTCCCAATTTAATGGTGACATCCGATTTTTCCTACTTAAGTTATTATGAACAGTTTACTTAGCAAAAGTAGTCTTTATATATGTGCTGCCGAAGCGAGCACAGCAAAGGTAGTCTTTGAATGCTTTTGAAATGACTATGTTATATTTCTTTCATTCATTTATTCATTCAGGAAGTTAGGAAAATCTAAGTCTGACTTCTCTTTTCTTCCAGCATGTGACTCACCCAAGAAATATTTACAAAAACAACCAAATAGAGAGTATAACACCTTCTTTAATGGTGCAACAATAGCCATAACTCTTTGGGGAAGGAATTAAAGCAGCTTTCTTCTGATTTTCAGGAAAGACAGGAGGTGGTAACCCAATTTAATGTTTATATTGAAAACTTACCTGCTTGGTAAACAAGATAAAAAACTTTGCTAAGAGTACAGATTTTCTCTGTGCAATGCTATGCTGCATTAATGCCACAGAAAGTTCTCCAATCTGCTCTCTTCCATTCTGACTGATAGCTGTGCTATAGGGAGGGTAGAACTAGTTCTTAGGTTTTCGGAGACTGTAAATCTTCATGGAAACAAACAGCTTCCTCATTCCTCCCTGGGAGTACCACAGACCTTGACGTTAGCAGTCTAATGCTTCTCCCACAGTGTTATCAGAACTCTTTCAATAGAAGGTAGGAAGTCCCTCCCTTCTATTGGAATTGAGGGCACAGGAACTACATCTACCTCCAAACTCCTCTTGAGACGGTGACTCACAGCCACCCTATGAGAGAGGATTGGCCTGCCCCTGCGAGTTTCCTTTCCATAACTGCACCTCTTCACGGGGGTGGAAAGACCAGTGTCTCAGAATCACTGGAGTTTTAGAGGCACTCATCTTGCAGATCCCAGAGTGACACCTAACCTGGGAGCTGCCCGAGCTGCTCAGGTCTTGGAGAGGGCCAGCAGTGCATTGATACTGCAGTTGTTGAACTCGATTCATTCCAAATTTGTGTTTGAGCACACAAAAAATTGAGAACTGAACATAATTTTCAATAAGAAATCATGGAAAGCCAAATAATTTTTTTCTGATGCTCTAGAATTACTTAAAAAGCCGCCATGGAGGCTTTTAACCTGTTCACATATCACTGTCTCAGATATGCGATCACCTAAGTTTATCTAACTTAGCAGTAACTTTTCAACCTCTTCCATGATCTTGGTTCTTTGTTTTGTGGTTAACAACTTCACACCTTTCACTACAGTTGCTGCTTTAATCAGATGTCTTTTCTTCAAAAATGTTGATAATGTCCACTGAACCATGTTGCTGTACTAACCTACCGAATCAGGCAATGACCTGATTAATAATTTGTAATAATTTCTTTTTTTGTGTGCAATAATTTCTATAACTGCCGTAGTTCTCACCATGTTCCTCTTAGCTTTACTGCTGGTATCATTTTTTGAGCCATGCTTATGATATTTTATGCAAACAAATTGCAAAAAAATGTTAAATTTTAAATTATTAAACACTTTTATTGGGGACTCTTACGTCTCATTTCACAACCCTTACATTCATCCATTGTGTCAAGCACGTTGAAGCACGAATGTTTGAACGCACTGACATAAGCACGATATGAAGGGAGTGCTCCCGCCTCCCCCCCAAATCTGGTGGAAAAGTATGCGTTTTTCCCTCTAGATGAACATGGAGCACCTTGCTCTGAGTTAGTGCATTTGAATCTAGCTTTTTGTGATGGCCTATTTAAGAAAATGGCATGAGCTGTGAAATTTTCTTTCCTACTTGGAAAACATACCCAAGTATATTGTGATGTTGAACACAGCTTCCAAAGACAGCACTATGGAAAAAACACAAGTGTACAGGTGGTTTTCTTGTTTCAAAAAAGGTGATATGTTGACAAATCTCATTCTGGACATCTGTCAACTTCCCGGACAGATGAAAATATCCACTCACAGTGCATTTGGAGTGTGTTAATCAAGCCAGGTCAAACTGTTAATCAAGCTTTCTCTTTAAAGGTTCTGAAAAGACTGCATAACTGCATGGCGGAAAAGTCCTGATTTGTGGCAGGTGGAGGACTGAGTTTGCCATCATGACAATGCACCTGCTCAATAATGCACTTGCTCACGCAGTAATCTCAGTGTGCCAGTTTGGGGCAAAAAAAAAAAAATGCCTTCCTTACCGCAAACACCTGACTCACCTGACTTTCCTCCATGGGACTTCTTTTTGTTTCCACTCCAGAAAAGACAGCAATCTGATGACATAGAGGTGAAGAAAGAAGCTAGGGAGGCACTCACGTCAGGCATCCAAACAGATGCATTTAAAAAATGTTCCCAGAATGGAACAGCAGATTTTACAAATGTATGAAGGGTAATGGGGAGTACTTTTAAGGTGATATGATTTTTTTGTTAAAAAAAATGTAAATATAGCTTTGAGGAAAAAAAAAATTTTAATCGGTGGGTGAACTCCCTCCTCTGTAGTCTGAGTGCAAGTGAAGCTGATATGGAAGTGACCTCTCTTTGTGTCCCAAACAAGACACAACTCATGACTCATTCCTGGCCATGAGGTTTTCTCAAGTCGCATATTTGGTTTGACTGTTGAGCAGAGGTATGGATACGGAGCAGATTTTTTAGAACTTCGCTATTCAAGTAATGGAAAGTTCGAGCTTGGAGCGTGTGGTAACTGCAGTATCACTGTATTCTGTTTTTGGAATTGGTTGATAATCACTTGAATATTTGATTTAAAAATTATATTGCCATCTTGTACTTATGTTTCATCCATGTCCAGTAGCACAGTGGTTAAAACACTCTAGTGCAGATCAAAAAGCAGTTCTTACCCACCAACTGATCCAGAGGAGAAATGTATGACAGCCTGCTTAAGTAAAAGGAACAGCCTTGGAACCTCTATTGGGACAGTACCGCTCCTCTACCCTGCAGAAGTCCTGGTGGTGGAGCGGTTGTGGGTTGTGCTGTGATTCACATGGTCAGTGGTGTGAAACCACCCGGAAGTACTCAGGACAAAGACTGGCCTTTCTGCTCCCATCAAGGACTCTTGGCAGAGTGTGGAGAGTTTTCAAACTCTGCCCTATAGTGTCAACATTCCTTGGGACTTGCTTTTAGAAATGTTTTCTTCTTCATTTGTCTGCTTATGGATATATTTAAATATTATAAACTATTTAGTGCATAATATTTCAAGCTTAAAAAATTAGAGTATAAGAAATAGGATTTAAAAAGAATAAAAACCTAAACGTCTTAATGAGGGTCTAAACATGCATATTTCTCTTTTTTTTTGTTTTGTTTTGTTTTGTTTTGGTTTTTTTTTTTGGGGGGGGCATCACTGTCCTCTGGTGGTGGGAGTAGGAGGCCCAGACTTTGCTCCTAGGGAACCGCTGCTGGAATTGAACCTCCACCCCAGTGGGCCGCAGTCCCACGCACAACCACTACACCACCGGGGCTCAGCTCTCTCTCTCTTTTTTTAATTTAGCTTTCCTTGCCTGGCTTTTAATATGCTCTGCTTCTGTCACACTAAATTATTATTTCCTGACCCTTCCAATTCTTTTACACTTCCACCTGGTGCCTTTTTTTTTTATTGTATGTTTGTTTTTTGTTTCTAAACCTATGGGAAATTACTGGTTGGTTACTTTTTTTGTTATTTTCTAATTTTTGTTTTGATCCAAGGACATATTCTTTATTACACCATCCCTTTGAGTTTTATTGTGACTTTTAAAATTAGGTCTGTATAAGACCATTTTTAAAAAGATCAGCTTATAGGGGGCTCTTACAACTCTTGCTGCATTCCATACATCAATTGTATCAGACATATTTGTACATATATTGCCATTGTTATTTTCTAGACACTTACTTTTTATTGAGCACTTGGAATCAGCTTCCCTTTTCTTTTCTCCCTCCTCCGTGCCTCCCTCTACCATCTTGATAGATTATAAATTGTTATTATTTTTATATCTCACACAGACCACTGTCTCCCTTCCCCTCTGGTTTCCATTGTTCTTCCAGCCTGGAGGGATGTGTGTGTGGTTATGGGCCATTCATTGTGATTCACTCCCTCTTCCTTCCCTCCTTTCTCCCCCTCCCCCCTACCCTTTTGGTATCACTATTCCCACTCCTGTTCCTGGGTTCCATGTGTTGTGAGCTTTATTTCTTGTCTATACCTATGTACATGTTCCGTGCCAGTCCAGAGTGGGAAGCAGCACTGGGGTCATGCTAGTGGGGGTGGGGTGGTGGGGTGAGGAAGCCTTAAGGAACCAGAGGTATCTTGCATGATCCGTCAGTGCTCTACTACTGCATCCTGATTGACTCATCCTTCCCTGCGACTCCTCTGTCGGGGTATGCTTCATTGTCTACAGATGAGCTTTGGGTCTCCACTCGACAACATGTTTTTGTTTGTTTGTTGCTTGTTATTAATCCTTTGATGCCTGTTAACCGGTCCTGATTACAACCTGTGAACACATGGGTTGGTATACTTCTTATGGGCTTGCTGCATATATAGGCTAGTTGTTTCACTGTTTGTTGGCCAGTTTAAAAATTTCAAATCTTTAAGATCCCAGGTGCTATATCTTTTAATAGCCAGGCACCATCCACTTTCTTCATCACATTTGCTTATGCACACATTTTGTCTTTAGTCATTGTGTGTGTGCGCTGGGGAGGGGGGTTTTGAGCACCACAAAATGCCAATTTGTTAGAAGAAAATGTTCTAATATTAAGGGAGCCTGTATAAAGTCTGTATTAAGACTGTCTGCAGCCTTGGTATATTGCCAATTCCTCTATGGATTTTATGGATTAATTTATTTATATAAGTACACAGCTCTGTTAATACCTCTGTCTATAGCTTTGTTTTTCTAGAGCCTTCTGTTTTCTTTTGCCTCCTCCTGCCCCACCATCATGTGCCCCTTTATCTACCTCTTAGTACTTCCTCTCAGCTGGACTGGCATTGCTCTAATATCCACAGGATCCCTGCAACCTCCTAGTTGTTGACTTTAATTCACTAGTTGTTCACATGTCCATGGAGTTGTTAGCTTACCACACCCTTGCCCACAGCCACCTTCTCCCCACAAGACCCCCTGGGGATGTTGGCCCTGTTGCTTTCTCCCCAAGCTTGCTTCCCATGTCTGTCTTATATAAGTAGGGAAACCAACAGTATCCTAGGCCAAACAGTAATAAAACAAGAGATTGAAAAAAGAAAAAAAAATACATGCATAGTTCAGATCTGTCTGCTGGCCTTTATGCATCTCTCCCTCCTGGTCCTGGGGGAGTTTCGGGGGCTACCCCTCCTAGTCCAAAGTCTGTTCTTGGGCTCCTTGGGGCCTTTGTGGATCCTCTTTGCTTCTCCCTTGTTGGTTTGTCCAGCTGCCGGGAAACATGCCGCACTATTTCCCCACCGTGTGTCTCTGTCATTATTGTCCTCTGTTGCAGTGAGCTCCTATTAGGGACAACGTGTCTTCAGTTGTTGTCAGTCCTACAGTCCTCTGTGTGCCTTAGCAGCTCCATGCAGGGATGTTGTCTTCCTCCCGACTTGTTGTGCCAGTATGGGGTCCAGGCTGACTGTCCCTTTCTCCTTTTCCTTCTTTTTGCTTCTGTGTGAGCATGGTAAGTTGGCTCCCCTCCCCCACCTGAAGGTTTAGTATTGTTCTCTGTCGCACATACTTCTGGGGTGGGAGTCAGATTGGCTCTGACTGGGGCCAGCCTTGTAGCCCAATCTTTTCATACAATCCTTCACTGGTCTTGTTGCCCTCCTGATTTGGTGCGCTGTGATGAGGTCTCCCAATTCTGAGGAGACTTAACCAATACTCCCTCCCTGGGTGGGTTAGTGCCCTGCTTCCCCCCCCCCCCCCCCCCCATGCCATCATTTCAGTTTCTCCCCCAGCCCCTCCATTTTCTCCCTCCTCCTTCCCCCCCTTTCCTCTTCTTTATGTTGGAGTCACATGTACCTGCTTGGGTCTGGTCTGACCTCCAGCCTGTGCCTCCACTGTATATTGTGAGATAAGTGTCTTTTCCTCTATACCTACTGTACTGGTTATACTTACTTCAGGGGACTCATGTTGCACGTGTACTTTTGTGATTGACTGACCTCGCTTAGCATCATTTCCTCCAGCTTTTCCCCAGGAAATGACGTGTTTCGTGTGGTCATCCATGCTTTTCAGTGATACACAGTGTTCCATTGTTTGTATGTGTCAAAGTTTATTAATGTAAATCCACTGGTCTATTGATGGAAATTTAGACTGTTTCCAACTCTTTGTGATTGTGAATTGTGCTGCAATGAACCTTGGGTTGCAGACCACTGGTCATGTTTTATTTTTTACCTCTTCTGAGTAGACAGCCAGTAGAGGAGTGATTGGGTCATAAGGTAGATCAATTTCCATTTTCTTTAAATATCACCAGATCTATCTATTTCCACAGAGACTGTCCACATTGACACAGCTACCAGCAGTGGAAACATTTGTTGTTTTCTGATTTTCTGATTTGAGCTAAACTCAAGGGTATTAGATGATATCTTAGGGTTGTTTAGATTTGCATTTCCCTGATGATTAATGATCAGGAACATTTTCTCATGTGCTTATTGGCCCTATGGCTTTCTTCCTGAGTGAAACATCTTTTCAGTTCTTTTGCCCTCTTCCTCAGGGGGTTATCTGTTCTCTTAAGGCCAGGAGGGTAGATATTAGTAATAAGCCCTCTGTCTGTTGTGTAATTGCTAAAAATCCTCTCCCAGGCTGTGTGGGTTGTAAGGCCGATTTTTATTTAAAAAATGTGTTTGAGAAAAGTGTGAATTTTACATTTATGTAATATAGCACGTGTGTGTATACATATATAAATATGCCCATTACATCAAATTCTGAGTTCGCCCTTTGGCAAAAATATATTTATTTTGCCAACTGCATCCTGCCATTTTTGTTAGTACACGATAATAATATATAGCATCATGTAAAAATTAGCACAGTCCATTAATTTATGGGACTGTGGGACATGGTAGCAAATAACATAGAAAATGTCCATTAATTATGTGAAAATGTGGTAATTTTGTTATTAAAAATCCTCTGTGGTTTTACTAATTATGTTTTAATGTTTTCCCAGTCAATTGTTTAAAGATCATGTTTAAATTTCTAAATTTGACATGGATTTTTGTAGCTTTCCTTATCATTTTGTCAAGTTTTGCTGTATATATCTTTAAGCTATGTTAATCTTAATGATATTAGTATAACAGAGTGTGAGCTTGCTGTTTCTGCCTTGGGAGGAAGGGCTTCCTTGGCATTTATGCATTCTGGGTCACTTGATGCTGTACATATATTTTGAATTCCCTACATGTTCTTCCTGCCAGAAACACTCATTGTTATGACTCCAATTATTTGACCTAAGTCCACAAAGCCAAAATCAGACCACCCTATTATAATTTTTTAAAATAATTTTATTGATACACACAAGTCTTTTCACAATCAATACATACATTCATTGTATGCAGATCACATTTTTATGCTTGTTATTTTACGGAGCTTTGGGTGGCATAGGTTGGTCAAGTGTTGCTTTGCAAACTGAAGGAGCCATAGTGGTGTAGTGGGTGACCTCTGGGTTCTTCACATCAAGGGCAACAGCATGATCACCCTTATCTGGGTACTCTTAGAAGATTTTATTTGAAGACAGGGTCTTTTTTACTCTCTATATACATGTATATAGTAAATATATTTATATATGTTTATATATAATATGTGTATATAGATACAAAGCTTGGGGAGAAAAAAAAAACACCGACTTTTGTATCATGTAAGCCTCTTTTTTTTTGGGGGGGGGGCACATCACTGCCCTCAGGTGGTGGGAGTAGGAGGCCCAGCCTTTGCTCCGTGGAGCTGGAATCAAACCTCCATCCCAGTGGGCCGCAGTCCTGCGCACAACCACTACACCACTGGGGCTTAGCCTGTAAGTCTCTTTTTATAAGCATATTTGCCTTGGAGCCAAATGAAGTCAGTTCTGGTGATTTTTTTGAAAAGACTTTTTATTCTTTTTGTTTGTTTGCTAGAAGTGAAGAGACTGTATTTGATACTAAATCAAAGGCTTTATCTTGAATTTAGGTAGTACTATAGTTTTGAGTCCTGGTCAGTATAATTCATTGTGTAACTGGCACCCTTCTCTTAGTGGGAGATTGCCTGTTGCTGCAATAGTGAACAAGTTGCAGTGGAATGGCTAGAGTAGAGTGCACTAGGAAGAAATCTCTGGCCATCTGCTTATTAGAAGCAGTCCGTGAGTGCCATGCAGAGCACAGTCAGTCTCTTGGTCACTGTTTGTAGGCATAGCACAAGTCCCTATTATACACAGTTTGCCATGTGTTGGCACAACACCAAGGTATCTGACAACACCGATAATAACAATGCAGTCTGTTTCTGAGGGGACCAAACTATTAATGTGCTATTCAGTAGGTTGAAAGTTGAAATCCAAAAAGTGCCTCAGAAAATCTGCCTTAGAGTCTGCTTCTGAAAATTACACCTCTAAAAGCTTTACGAAGACTTGTTCTGCTGTGAATATACATGGTGTTGTCGTTAGCTAGGATGGGCAGGTGACGACTAATTTATTGTCACCTGTGAGCGCTTTCCCCTCATTTAGACAGCATCATAGTAGATTCCTTATGCACAATGTTAACACCCACACCCCATATCCATTATATTAGTGAGGTGATGAGCTGTTGAGATCTCAAAGTAGAAGCCAGTAATAGATCTGTGAAAACTTTAATTTGTTATCTGTTTTAGGAGTGTATGCTCTCATTCTTTTGTTCTACCAGGACTATATAAAAACAACGCTTTGTTCGAGTAAAAAATTTACTGCCAGTGGAGAAGAGATTATCATCAGCTTAGTTTCTGACAAAGGAATAGCTTCTGGGTATGGTAACTCTGAAAATAGCAAGCCTGGTCATGTTTCTTTACTGTGCCTTTACGGAACTCTCTGATAATAAACAGTTAGATATCTAGAAATTTGATTACTTTCTGTGAGAATAGTGAAGAGTGCCCTCCGGGCTTCTAAAATAATACTTAAAAAACTGATAATAGCACCAGGTAACTATCATCCTATCAATATTTTTATTTTAGATGCCTCTGGTACCTGAAACTTAATTTTAAATCTGAATTTATTTGATAGATCATACATGAGCTTCCGCTATTCACTTTAATGTTTTCTTTCATTCTAATACATAACAGTAGTGTGGGTATTTTATTTGCTTTCTTGCCCAGACTGCTGTTGGACAGCAGGAACTGTAAACTCTCATAAACATTCAAGTGCAAAGACGCAGGCGTGGAAAAATGAAAGGAGAGAGAAAAAGGGGAACAGCTGCAAAGAAACAGAAATAGAGGAATTGGAAAGGAACTCTAGCGGGCAGCACTGTAATGGGGGGGGAAAGACAAAGAGTGGGGAGGAAAAATGAATGAAACGTTAGAATTCAGAAAGACTGAGAGGAAGGAAAGAGTACTTGTTGAGAAACTCATGACACAGAGCGGAGGAGGCAAAGAAGTACCAAGTGAGGGAGAGGGCACTTACGGCACTCAGGGGTGTTGGTTTGTATGGAGTTGTATCATCTGTTAAATACCTTCAAGTAATGAAAATTCCTGTTTGTATATACAATCAGTCTAGTAATTTATAAAAAAGACCAGTATAAGTAAATATATTTCTTCTTCTAGACTCCTGTCCCTATCTAAGCCACTCTATTGTGGCTGCCATATTATTAAGAAGGTGATATTGGGGACATCTGACATTGTGATACCACAAGCTCAGTGTTGATATGGCCATCCTACTTTTGATGGAGTTGTATGTGCTTGCTCACGACGAGCTCTGCTGGCTCAGTGGTGCTGGGCTGGGCTGCACTCCTCAAGGGCAGCAGTTCAAAATCCCAATGGCAATGATTTTGATTTTGGGTGTACTTCCTCATCGTTAAGGTGGTCCACTCTGGTTTAAATAAGATGACACTGGCTAAATAGTAAACTTCATCAGATATTTATGTTCCTTCTTATAAAAAAGCTCAAGCTCATTGCCATTGAGTAGATGCCAATGGAATGTGGGACCTTTAAGCACAGGGTGGAGCTACCGCTGTGAGGCTCCCAGACTGCAACTCTTTATGAGAGTGAAAGGCTCTGTCTTTCTGCTTTGGCGAGGCTGCTGGTTTCAACTGCTGACCTTGCACTTAGCAGCCCAACACCTCGCCACTACCCCACTACGGCACCTCTTCGCTCTCATTGGTTCTTCATATCTATTCTCTATGATGGCAAGAGGAAAGTCTGGAGTTCTTTCACAAATTATTTATTGGCAAGACTTTATCCCATCCAACCACTAATAAAGACCGACCTCTCTGATTCCCACCACTTATAGAAAATAGAGGTGTAAGTTGCTTGAGCTGTTTGCTACTTGGCATGTTTAAATATTAGAGGCAATGAAGGTCTCCCAAGATAGAAGAATCTGTCCATGGACCAAGGGGCAGTCGTTCAAATAGAACATTTAAACTGTATGGTTTAAAATCAGGAAAAGGTGCGTGCGAAGGGTGTATGCTCTCACCCTACCTCTTTAATCTGTACTGTGAGCCAGTTGAGAAGCTGGACTGAAAAAGAACATGGCCTTAGGGTTGGAAGAAGGTGTATCAGCAACCTTCCATGTACAGATGGCACAATCCTGCTTGCTGAACGTGATGAGGACTTGAAGCATAGGCTGACAAAGAACAAGGACTACAGCCTTCAGATGGATTGTCACTCAAGGTAAAGAAAAACAGAATCCTCAAAGCTACCCCAGTGGACAACATCGTTATAAATGGAAAAGCATTGAAGTTGTCAAGGATTTCATTTTTCTTGGATCTACAATCAATGTACATGGAAGCAGCAGTTGAGGTATAAAGGAATGTATTGCATTAGGCAAATCTACAGAAAATGATCCCTGTCGTGTGTTAAAACGCAAAGATGTAATTTTAGGGGCAAAGATGCACCTAAATCTACAATCAATACTCATTGGAACTTCAGTCCTGAGATCAAATGACACATTGCGTTAGACAAATCTGCTGCACAAGACCTCTTTAGAGTATTGATGAGAAAACGATGTCACATTGAAGACTAAGGTGTACCTGATTCAAGCCATGGCATCTTCCAGTGTCTCATATGCATGTGAAAGTTGGACATTTCCCATACTTTGGAGATGCTGTCAGGAGAGTCCATGATGTTTGATAAAGTGGATGGGCGACGAAAAAACAGGAAACCCCTCCGCAAGATGGATTGACACAGTGGCTGCATCAGGCATAAGGACAATTGTGAAGGAGGTGCAGGACTGGGCAGTGCTTCTTTTGCACACAGGGTTTCAATGGGTAGGAACCCGCTTGATGGCACCTAACAACAATGCCTACAATATGGATTTTTTTTTATTAAAAAAAATAATGATTTTTTTTCTTAAGTGTTTTTTTAAGTACTTTTATTGGGAACTCTTACAGCTCTTATCACCAACCATACATTCGTCCATTGGGTCAAGCATATTTGTACATATGTTGCCATC
>PVJH01040203.1:0-15847 GCA_004026705.1 Nesogale talazaci
CGCCAGCACGTAGGAGGCGCTGATGCCCGCCTCTGTTCAGCTGGTCACAGACACAGAGTTAGGGGCGTGCTCACTGCTGACACAAAGCCACCCGGTGTCCTCCTCGGGCACGTGGGCTCTGCAGGCAGAGGGACGAAGGCACCATGGGAGAGCAAGTTCATTTCCGCGCTCCTTCCGCTTCCTCATCTGTAAAGTGGGGCAGCAATCTAGTACTGGCTCTTGTGAGGACCAGGCCGTTCGGCAGCCCAGGGCACGGTGAGCACTGTACAGTGCGCATTGGGGATGTTGTCGGTCTTGCCCCGGTGGCTGTCACGGTTACGTGTTGGGGGCTACTAACTGCAAGGTCAGCAGTTTGGAACCACTAGTCACTGCACGGGCCAAAGATATGGCTTTCTCCTCCCATAAAGAGTAGAAACCCACAAAGGCAGTTCTATCCTGCCCTACAGGGACCACCCGATGCAGTCGCTGGGCTTGGTTTTGGGTCAATGAGCTGGCAAGTCACCCAGTGGGTTCCCCAATGCATGTCATCACGGTGACAGCCTGCATTGGAGTGGAGAGAATCTGCAGAGAGGTTCAAGACAGAGTTTACGCTCTAACAAAGCAGATGGCATATCCTTCTAATCATTCCAGAAGGCCTCCAGCACAGGCCTGCCCGAGACCGGATGCCCACTGTGTTTGGAAATAGCTTGGCCTTCCATGCCAGTTGGAAACCGTACTGGCATCATCACTGTAATGGTCAGCACTCAGCCTATCGGCTGCCTAGCATGGGCACGTCAAAGGAGGTGGGTGCCATCACTCCCCCAGCCTCACAAAGGAGACAACAAGGCTCAGTGGTTGTTTCCTGGCCAGACTGCAGTCAACGAAAGGTCAGGCAGACTGGCGGTCACTGGGATTGTAATGCACCCTGAACACTGATGGCAGCGAGCGGGGAGGAAGCAGGGGCAAGCCTGGTCGTGGCCTCCGCTACAGCAGACCCTGGAGCCAGGATGGGAAGCTGAGCATCCCTCCTGCTGTCCACCCGGGGTTCCCAAACAAAGGTAAAGGAGGAGAATGTGGAATAATCGGGTAAGAGGTGAGGGGTGGGTCCAAGGGGAGCCAAGAGTGGGTTTCATCTAGACTCATGCAATAACCTTTTGATTGTTGTTCTGAATGGAAGGAGACCCCCTTGGGAGCTAAGAACGACCACCTCCAGTGAGAGACAAAGACAGGGAAACCCATGCCTGGGGCACATCAGAAACCCACAAAACACAGCCCAGACAAGCCCATCTCAAGCTAAGGGGCCCCAAGATGGTCTGGAAGGAGGAAGTGAAGCACAGGGAGCACCCCCCCCCCCAAGCTAGGGGGACACATCAACCACTTTCTGAACAGAAATTCCCAGGAAGCACGGTGGCATAGTTATGCCCAACGACACATGCCCAGTTCTCAGGGCTCACAGATGTGGAACTGATGTCAACATACAGACCTTCGAAACACACCGAATGAGGTCCAACTCTCGGCTCAGCCAAAACCTACTGTGTGACTGGGGGGGGGGGGGGAGGGCGCGTGGCTTCACTCCTGTTTTTTTCTTTTTTCTCTTTCAATTTACTTGTAAAATCAGATGGTGGAATGCTTCTCGCACACGATAGTGGCTACCATGCAGAGTGTGGATTCTGTCACTTCTCTGCCCTGCTTCCATCTTCGGGTCTCTCCTCCCCAGCCCGCCTGGCCGCATCTATAAATGTACCCCGCCCCATCCCACCCCGCCCCCTGCAGATGACTCACTCACAGCGTGGCTGCAGAGGAGAGTCAAGAGAGTCCGAATGTCAGTCAGGTGCCCACACAGGCAAGACGGTCTCTGCCTTCTAAGGCCGGGCGACACACACTGAGTGGTGGGCTGTGAGGACTGCCCTCCCAGGGGTGGGGAGGAAACCCAACACCCAACACCCGTAGAAACCAACAACAAAACACCTGTGTCTATTTTCATGTGTGAAGTATGTGCTGCGCATGTCTTCTCTGCTCCCATGTTATAGGCGGGGAAGCCTGAAGCTCAGCGATGAAAGCCATTCGCCTCTTGAGCTAAACAATGTGGGCGTGACACCAGAGCTAGCCCACCTGCCTCAGCACCTTGCCAGGTTGCGACCCTTTAAGATGGCTGCAGGACTCTGGGGAAATGCGTCTCCCTGTGGGGAAAGCGCCCGTCTGTTAAACAGGGTGGTGGTGATTATGGGTGGTGAGAGTGGTGGCGGTGATAATGATGGTTGTGGTGGTGATGATAGTGGGGCTGGCAGTGATTGTGGGTGGTGATGTGGTGATGATGGCGGTGATAGGGATGGTGGTGGCGGTGGTGGGCATGCGTAGGTGCAGATGGAAGCCCACTGACTAAGCAAAGGCCGGTCTCTTGGCAGCACTCTTCCCCAGCAGACCCTATTCCCCTGAGTCTCACAATCATCCAGGGAGCCCCTGGGGGCCTTTCTAGGGAGGACAATCAAGGTTGCGTGGCTCCATCTCCCCCAAGACAACTCTAACGTGAGGGTGCAAGGGTGGGGTGGGGTGGGGTGACAAGCCCTGGCCTATCTGATGGAGTGGGGACAGAGAATGGGCCTGGAAAGAAGGGGTAACAGGCCAGCATAGGGTGGCTGGAATACACCCATCCAAACATGAGGGAGGGCGTGTACGGGGGCTGGCAGGGTGCCCAGGCTGGCTGCTGTGGCTCTTTCAGAGAGGAGTGGTGAGTCACCAGCTTCTCCCACACCCAATACCCCGGGAGGGAGGAGGGGGGGGGGGGCTGCTCCTCCCAGCCTTGAATTTCTGGGCTTAAATAGTAAAGTTCCAGAGCACAGCGGTTGCCTGGAAAGGTGGGCGGCTTTGGGAAAGGAACCCCCTTCAGCCCAGGGCAAACTGCTCCCTCTCACTGGAACCCTAAGTAACTCCCGCCCCTTTTGCGGAGTCCCCGCTTCGATGTGTCGACCGGTCTGGGTGGCTCCCTGGGGACCGGCCAGTGCGCCCCACCTGCAGGCAGGCACTCTCCGAAGTCCCACGCGGTTCTCAAAGGGCCCAAGTTTGCTCGCCTGGGCCCGGATGAACTAAGAACTGCGGGGCCCCGGTGGGCCGGGAACGAGACCAGGCGGCGGTGGTCAAGTGGGAAGGGTCTCAGGTACGGTGCCCATCTCCCCCTCCGCCTCCCCCCCCCCCCCCCCCGCGAGCAAGGGCCCCTCCCAAGTGCCCCCCGTCCGAGGTCGAGATGGAGGAAAAAGGGCAGAGAGGCTGCAAGCAGACGGACCGACAGATTCGCTGCGGGAAGACACGGACACGCGTGCAAGAGGGGGCTCGGCAACCAGCGGGGGCAAGGACCAGGGTCTGGCCGACAAAACGCGCGGAGGCTCCAAAGGGGGAAGCCTGGCTACGAGCCCGCCAAGCAGGAGACACTCACGTTCGCGGCCATGGTGTCGCCCGGTTCGCCGCCGCCGCCGTCCCGCTCGGTGCAGCGAAGAAACCAGTTGCAGACGACGGGAGTCCAGCGCCTCCTGGACAGGAGGAGAGGCAGCTATCCGGAGAGATCCCGGACAACGCAGAACTGAACTACCAAGTGACCGCCCAGGTCCCTCCACCTCTCCGCCGCCCCACCTTCTCCCGACGGCGCGCGCCGCAAAGCCTCCTGGGCAGTGAAGTCCGCGGAGGGGCCCCTCCCGCCCCCCCTCGAATCGCGTGGTGTCGCCGCAAAGCCGCAACGTGCGCGGCGCCTCCTGGAGGCGCCACGCTTGCTGGGAAATGTAGTTCCTGCCGCCGGGGGCGGACCGGGCGGCGCGCGCCCTGCTGGGAAATGTAGTTCTCAATTGAGGCGGGGGGGGGGCGGGAGACTGGCTCCGGCCCGCCCAGAGTGAGTGGAGGCAGGCGCGCGGCGGGCAGGCCCGGAGGGGGCGGGTCCCGGCGGGACCCGGAGCCGCCCGCCCTACCTGGAGAGAGGTCACGGCGCGGGGCCGCTCCTGCCGCGGGATCTGAGTGCCGGGCTGCCGCCATGGCTTATTGCCGGCAAGAAGGTAGGAAGGACGAGCTGGCTGCCATGGAGACTGGCCTACGAGGGCTGGCAGGGGACACGCGACCCAGAGCCGCCCTCGGAGGCCCGGGCTCCCCGGAACCCCATCCCGAGGCGCAGCCCTTGGGCTTTTTCCTCCAGGCCCTCGAGGCGGTCTGGTGGCCGGGGGCGGGGGGGGGGGGCGTCTCTCCTTTGGGCCGCTAAGAAAGCCCGGGTTCGGGGGTGGGGACGGGGCTGGGCCAAGGTCACGGGGAGGCTCGAACCCACACCTCTGGAGCACCCGCACGTGGAAGCGCGGAAACTAGGCCCGGAGGGTGTGGAAGGGCTGAGCGCGTCCCGCCACCGCCAGCGGGGGGTTCCTGGTGTGCCTACCCCTCTCCGCAGCACACACCACGTGTTTGCCCACTGCTGGAACAGCGGCCACGCCGGTGCAGGGGTGCCCAGCGGCGGGGGCAGGGGTGGGGGTCGGGGGGGGGTGTTCTTCCCCGTGCCCAGAGAAGACTAAGAAGCAGGAGGCACCAGCAAAAACATTCCCGAGAGAAGTTACCCTGCAAGGTAACAAGGCTCTCCGACTAAGAGAGGAGAGGAGTTTCGGTGGCAAGGAGGCCTCAGGGCAGAGTGGGTTGCACGTTGGGGCTGCTGACTCAGGGTCAGCCGTCCGAAACCCACGACGAAGCCTTCAGCCCAGAGTTCCTGTCAGAGTGATCACGTGGGGAATCCAAAGACAGCCCTCCCCGCCCTTCTAGGGTCACGGTGAACCCGAAAGGACTGGGCGGCCGCCAGTTAAGTGAGGAGGACCCCATATTTATTCCTGAGAAGAGATGGGGATTTCCCCAAATCGTGCCCACCCGGGTGGGGGGGTGGTAGTTGGCCATGCATCCAGCAAGGGCTCAAAAATGGGGTCGTAGGGAAATTTCGGCTTCTGCTGCCCACTGGTGATATTTATTATGGGATGGCGCCCCTGCACCAAGCAGCTGGTTCCTGGGGTTCAAGTTCTGTTCCCAGGTCTTCCCGGCTGGTGAGTTCAACTCGGTCTGCTCCTGTTTTAAAATGGTATAAGCTGGCTAGTGTAAGGGTGTGGAGCCCAAACACATTGTTCTTGAGTGCTGGGGCTATATTGAGAAGGACTCCAGCTATTGTAATGTTCCACAAGTTGAAATATTAACTGGGCGAGGGCCATGCTTGAGCCCATGCATGTGGGTGTGGGGAATGACCCTTCGAACTCGGAAAATAGAAACTGAGGAACCCAAACCCTTTTCTAATCTGCCTCCTGGTCAGTAAAAGTACCCCTCTGGGGAACGTTGGTTAGCCTCCGGTATACCCGGGTGGCGTCGTAGCTAGAGATTATGTATTAGGCTCCAATCGGAAAGGTCAGCAGTTCGAAACCACCAGCCCCGTCTGGGGAGACAGACGAGGCTATCCACTCTCACAAATAGTTCAAGTCTCGGAAAACTCACAGGGGCAGTGAACCCTGAGTCTTCGACTCCATCCATTGGCAGTGTTTGAGTTTGGAGCATATTAGATAGTGTTCAAGGAACCTGTGCATGGTCCGTCTCATTTGTCTCCTTGGGATCTTTTGCTCTTACCCTCATTTTACTGAAGCCTTGACTAAGGCACAGATTCATTCAGTGACTTGGCCTACGCCACACGGCTGGTAAGTCAGCGTTGGCGTTGGGATATGAGCCCTGGTGATCAGAACTCTACTGTCCAGTCATGAACCTGGCTTGGAAGGCCCCCACCTACCGTCAATTATGCTTCCAAGTTGGGCCCCCGGCTCATACCTATCTGTTGCCTGTTAGCATCTCCCCAAGACCCCAGAACGTTGGGGTGTGACCAGCGGTTCATCTGAGTGCCACCCATACCCTGCCGCTCACCGACCTGCCTCCAAATATCTCTAGGCCCCGTTTTCAAAACTTGTAAAACGAGAGGTCGCACTGCACTCATTCAACAAATAATCACAAGCCATCTTTATGCAAGGTGATGGGGAGTGGGCACAAGAATATAAAACTCCAAAAGAAACACACCCTGATTCTTTGGAGAATAGTATTGCACCCTTGAATAACTCAGGACACTTGCCCACAGCCTTTTAGAACTCCTCTTACCTTGGATCTTAAAGCCATATGGGCCAAGTCTTGTCTGACTTACTGTTTCAAGCCATGTTATTGATGTCTTTAAAAACCCGGTGCCATTGACTGGATTCTGACTCTTAGCAACTTGTTAGGCACAGGGGAACTGCCCCATCCGGTGTCTGAGGCTGTAAGCAGGCATCCTCAAACCACAGCCCGAGGACCACATGTGGCCCACTGAGGACATTTATCTGGCCCACCGAGTGTTTTTGCCACTGCTCCCTTCCTGCTTAGCAGCCAGCCCAACCCAGAACTGCAATAATTTTGTCATAGTTTTTTTTTTTTTTAAACTGTAGTCTGGCCCTCCAATGGTCTGAGGGACAGTGAACCGGTCCCCTGTTAAAAAAGTTTGAGGGCCCCTGTGTAAGGAAGCAGACTACCGCATTTCTCTCCTCCACCACCTGGGTTTCTCTTTTAACCAAAATGCTTTGAAATTCTCTTGTTCCTTGTTTTTTTTCCTCACTGTGCTACTTGTCAGTGTATCTTCTCCCACTAAGTTGAGAATATTAGCAGAGCCGTGTCTAGCACAAGGCCAGGCCTCTCGTAGGGACTCAACTCTTGGACTGCATGAATCCCTGCTGCCCCCTGTCCTGAGTGAATGACCCACCGGCCTTCATTCACTTCAGGAACCACCCCGTCACCCAGCTTCAAGTAGGATCCCTTAGCTTGACAGTCAGGGTGTGTGACAATGTGGATACCGCCTTCCTCTCTGACCCTGGACTGCCCGCCCTTCTCCTTTGGGGGGGGGCTACACAGGTTTCCTTGCTGTGGTTTCCTCTCTAGTGCTAAGCCTGCCCTCTCCTGTCCCAGCAACAGAGTGTCTTTGTGCCAACCATCGGCCAGATACAGAGGGGGCTTCGAAGTCTGTGGACGGACTCCTCTCCGATTGGCCAACTGCGATGAAACCGTTGCCAACACGCAGAGTTTTGTAGCAGCCCTTTTGGGGAGACCGCCCCTCTGGAGGTTGGACCCTCAGCTACGGTGGCAAATGTCCCAGGAGAAGGAGGGAATTCTCCTGATCGGTCAGCGAGCCGCTGGGAGATGGATGTGCCTTGTGTGACTACAGCATTGAAAAGAAGCCCACTCTAAACCTGGAGCTGAGGCTTCATGGTGCTGAGGGAAGGAAGAAGTCACTTTACCCAAGAAGAACGAGCAGAGGGGCAAGAAGGAGGAGCTGCCGGTCCTTCAATGATCGTCTTTGTCAGGCATGTCCGTGGGGTGAACGTGGGACTGGAGTTGTGGGGCCAGCCACTTGGATAGACAGGACGGGCAAGTCTTGCCTTGACCTATTGTTTCAGCAAACCAGAAGACAAGTGACTGTGTCTGTGTCCTGGTTAGCAAAGGGCATTGAACGGAAAAGGGGGAAAAAGTTAAGTTTGTGGAACATGTCCATTATCTCTCTGATCCGTTTCTCCTCGAACGTTTGAAGCCCCTCGTTTCAGTGACAGGTGACAAAATCTCAGCCCTCCTGGCATCAGGTGGAAGAGATGGGCATTGTATGTAATTCCGGACGGTTAAGTAAACAGGAAGCAAAAGCCCAGTGGGCTATTCGGGAACAGTGAGAGGCTCCGTGGGGTCAAGGGAGGCTTCTCAGATCTCACTTCAAACTCCACTTGCTCAAGGAAACCTTTTCCAACTCTTTGGGTGACGCGTGAGCTCATCTCCAGTGGAGTTGGGATCACCCTTTGCCTTCCTGGTTTTACCTCCGGAATGCACGTGGTTCCCTCTGGAATGCACCATCTCCTGTCCTCTCCTCCCCGAGCTCTTTGTCTTGCCCAGACGTGGCTCCTCTACCAAGGTCCCCTAGGGTGGGTGTCCTCTTCCTCCAAACCAGACATGTGTGTCTTCCTTGCCCGTGACCTCGAGCCCAGCACAGAAGAGTTATCTTCTTAGACTCTGTAATAAAGTCACAGCCCCCCCCCTTCCCCTTTTTTTAAATTGTGAATTGGTGAAGGTTGCCCCTTCCCTTTTAGAGATTTCGCTCCATGGCAGTGAGGGGGGGTCTCTTATTTGTCTGTCTGTCTAAGGCAGGGGTCCTCAAACTTTTTAAACGGGGCCAGTTCACCGTCCCTCAGACCGTTGGAGGGCCGGACTATAGTTTAAAAAAAACCAAAACTATGAGCAAATTCACTGCGGGCCCAGGATGAGTCTGCTGCCAAACAGGACAGCTGTGGCGACAAAAACACCCGGCGGCCTGGATAAATGTCCTCAACCGGCTGCATGTGGCCTGAGGGCTGCAGCTTAAGGACCCGTGGAACGGGTGCAGAATGATCTTCCTCTTCCTCTCAGTTCCTCAACTTAGCAGGGCAGGTACCTGCTGCCGATGAGGCCCTCATGAACCGATTGTTGGCTTGAAGCTCCCTCTGCTTAGTCAATCTGTGTACAGTGCAATTTGTCTCTTCTCTCCTAACCCCCCCATATAAATTGTACCACTGGGTACTCAAGGGGTAATGGTTCTTTATTTTTAAAAATCCGACTAATTTATAAAAAGGAACGACAACCTCTGTGCATTAGAGAGAGGGGTGCTGGTGGCACAGCAGGTTGAGCAGTAGGCTGCTAACCATAGGGTCTGTGGTTCAAGCCCAGGAGCCACGCGTTCCACAGGAAGACCCTGTGGTTCTGCTATGTGCAGAGTCCAGGAGAGCGGCGGGCTTGGTTTGTATGAATTCATGAACGCAAGTGCTCGTTACCAACCTCCAGAAAAGTCACGGGGCACCTGCTGACGGGAAAGCATACTGCCTTTTATAAACAGCCCCTCCCCTCCCTTTTTTTAAAATTGTGAATTGGTGAAGGTTTACAGAGCCAATCAAGTTTTCTAGTCAGCAGTCTATCCACATTTTGCTTCCTGTCTCTGACCGCTGTCCCCACAGTGTAACATCACTGCCCACCCTTGCTCCCCAGGCCCTGGATTTCCTTTCCTCTTGTGCTAGCCCGCGTGGACTTTGTCCGCGGGCACAGGCCGCCCTGTGCGGTGGGGCGGTTGATTACGCTCGGGGAGGGCGTCCTTCCCTGAGGCTCCTTCCAAAACCTGCCCTTCCTTGAGCTGGCGAGCAAGGGAGGCTTCCTGCTCCCTCCAGGAGAGAAGTGACAGTCCTGGAAACCCGCGGGGCAGTGCCGCCTGCCCTTCAGGCTCCAGTGAGTGGCTTTGGTCTGGTCTGTATCTCTGACCTTACACTGGACTCTAAGGGGCCCCTTTCAGAGCTGGCGGTAACAGCAGCTGGTCCACGCTGTGGTCGTCCCCGGTGGGGCTGTGAGTCAGGCCCAGCAAGCAGGAAGGATGCAGTCTCCTCAGCCAGCAGCCACGTCTCTGCTTCCTGGCCTTTAAGCTATGTGGTCCCTTGACCTTAGCTCCGGTCCCACAGGACACGGTCTCGGACCAGATAAGGAGGCGGTACCCCACCGCCCTGGTGCTGCTAATGTGCGTCTCCATGCTGCAGTCAGGACGCGGCTCGTCCTGGCGGTCTCTGCCACTGCAGGTGGACGTCTTGGACCTGCTCTGCCAGGGTCCCAGGCTCTCTGCCGCTGCTTCAAAAATGGCTTCTCCTCATGGTAAGGAGAACTGGCCAGTCTAACACCCCCCGTCTGCAGAGGCCCACCCGGGGTGGGAGCCACAGACCCTAGGGCCCAAGGGGCACATAGAAGAAAAAGGACTGGCTGCTTGTCACCCCAAAACCAACCCAACCAGGCCCAGGGATCCCCAAGCTTAGATCCGAGGAGCCCGGTGGCCTAGTGGGTGAGCCAGGGGCTGCTAACCCCAACGCCAGTAGTTCAAAACCCCCAGCCACTCACCAAGAGAAAGGTGAGGCTGTCTGTTCCCTGGAAGAGCTACCACCTCAGAAAGCCACCGGGGGCAGTTCTACCCGAAAGCGCTACTAGGCATCCATAGCAGTTTTGACGGCAGTGTTTGGTGTTTGGATTATCCGCTGTCTTGGTAGCTTGGTCACAGCTCCTTCTGTCATTCCTGCATTCACAGTGGTCTCAGGGGGGCCTCTAGTTCTGACCTTTGCGATTGCTCTACAGAGCCCTGGCAGTGTGAGCGTGACACCCCGGGCAGCGGCTGACTGGAAGGGTTTGTCTCAGGAACTCGCAGGGGCACTTCTGCCCTGTCCCGTCGGGTCGCCGTGAGTCGGCGGCGGCGTTGCGCGGGGTGGGGTTTTGGAGGAGGCCTCCAGGGTAAGGACTGATTCCCTTTGGGCCAGCCTCCCCTCCATGCCCTGGGGTTTGGAGTGTGTCTCCTCCGTCACTGCCCCTCCTTCCGGGACCTTCTTGGCATGTCTCGTCCTGACCGCTGCTCCGTCGTCGTCGTCGTCCTCAGGAAGCCCCGGTGGTGTAGAAGCCCACGAGTGGGGCTGCTGACCCCAAGTCGGCCGTCCAAACCCACCCCCCTCAGTGGGAGCAGCAGGGAGGGACGCGTGCTTCTGTGCCGCTTCACAGCCGCAGGCCCTGGGTGGAGCTGCAGAGGTTCTGCATTTGGGTTTTACACGGGCGGAGGAACCGGGGCTCTGCGGAGATCGAAAGGAAGGAGCCCAAAAGGGCACCGATGTGTGAAAGGCAAGCGGGAGCACCGCCCTGCCCTGAATCCCCAGGTGCTCACTGGGCCCGCAGCGATGCCTGTGCCCCCACCCCAGCTGAATGGAGCCCAGGCCCTTGCTCCTGGAATGGTTAGCTGCAGATGGTACTGATGGGCGCATGACGCATATAGGACGCTGACTGGCTGGTAAGGGTGGACTGCCCCAGATGGCCAGCTAGACCGCAGGCCTCAGCCGGTGAGAATCAGTGTGGCAGCCCTGGAAGGGGCCCGAGAGACGGGGAGAGAGCAGGTGGTCAGGAAGCTGGGGCAGGAGGGCCTGTTGAGAGAGGTGCCAGCAGCAGAGAGGGCTGGTGGTCGCTGAGGAACCAAACGTGGGAGGGAGGGCCCACAGATCCGAGATGGTGCACTCGTGCCCGTCAGGTAGGCTGGGTGAGCACTGGGCAGAGGGGGTAGAGGTGGTGGCAGATACTGGGGTCTAAGAAGAAACTTGGGAGAGACAACAGTGCCTTGTTGGAATCCAATGGGAGCATCCATGGGTGGTGGTGGGTGGGGAAGGGTGCAGATCCTGCATCGGGGGTCCTGCAACTTTGGACCTAAAAGATAGTTGACAGGGGGAGAAAGTGTGGAACAGCAGGAGGAATATAGAAAGAGTCCAGAAGCCCAAAGCCAAGAGTTCTTTTGGCTAGGGGCATGTTGTCTGCTGATGGGTGTGTGTGTGTGTGTGTGTGTGTGTGATGTGTGCCCCTGCCTGCTTTTTACCACTTCCTCCTGGCCCAGCAAGCTGTGGGTGCATCAGCAGAGTACCTGGAAGAGCCTCCCCAGAGAGCTACTGAGCCGGGAGGGGCACGGTTTGCTGGGGCCCCGACTTGAATTGGAGGGGTGGTGTTCCATCTCCGTCCGTGTGCCTGCCTCACTGCTCTCGAGTGACCCCTTTCACCCTCTGTTCTCCGAATGCAGGGAAGGACCGAATCATATTTGTGACCAAAGAAGACCATGAGACTCCGAGCAGTGCAGAGCTGGTGGCCGACGACCCCAACGATCCGTACGAGGAGCACGGTGAGTGATGGATGGACGGCCCCTGGGGCCCCCAGGCAGGGTGGGGACACTCGGCACGATGGAGCCTTTCCAGATGGCTGAGGGAGAATGCATGCTTTCCCACCTGCTCCGACTCGCTGCCCTGGCGGTTAGGCCAAAGTGCCAGAGTTTGCCCTCACTGAGGCCTTCTGCTTCCTGCCCTGGCGTGTGCCTGTGCTGATGGAAGCAGCTCTTGGAGAGGCGAGCATCGGAAGTCTACTAGTCACAGCTCACAGGGCGCCTCCAGCTTCCCGGTGGCATCCTGCCACGGATCACTCCGATGACGTGCACTGTCCGCAGCAGGCCCAGACACTTGGGCGCATGTTCTGTGAGGCTGGTTCCAGGGCGTCCCTGCACTCTTAGGAAATGACCCAGCCACCACCTGGCATGGAAAGTTCACCCAAGTCTCTGGGGCCAGCTGGACAGATCAGGACTTGTTTTGTATGTCTCAAGAAAGACATCTTTTAAAAAATATGATGATTCCGTCCTTTATACTGGTCATCCTCCTGCAGTTCCCCCCCACCCCCCAATCAAGTCCATCATTCCAGCTCACAGCAGCCCCCTTCCAGGTTGAGAAGGCTTGCAGAGTCTCCACTTTCTCCCGCAGGCTGGCTGGGTAACTTGAACCACCAACCTTGGGGCTCACACCATTATTCTTTATGATCCGTTTCCTCTCCTGCCAGCTTTCCCATCACTTACTCAGACCCTGTCAGTACTTAGATGCCTTGCACCCTTCCCCTGGTCTTGCGTAGTTAGACAGAGAATCGCAGGAAGCAGAATGCTGGCATCCAGAGAGCTCGTGCACTCTGAGCTCTCAGTTGCAGAATTGTTCAGTAGACTATAAGCATTTTCAGTTTATGCCATCTCCCTACACCCCAGCACCCAGAGATGGGGGATACAGCTAAGCCAGGGGTGTTGAATATGTCGATTGCCATCTACTGATCGATCATAAATGTAGTGTGGGTCGATCGAATGGCATTAAAAAGCTAGATGTAAGCTGATCATCAATCCCATCACTTCATTGATCTACAGTGCAGCCAATCAGAAGCAGTCTTAGATATCAAATGCATGTGCAAACAGCTGCAATAAGTGCAGCAAAACCGACAAGCTTTTGCCTATTTTTAACCTTGTTTTTTTTTTCTCTTCAACGTAAGAAAGGGTATTAAAAGAAGTAGGGGAGCAGGACCAAGTAAGAAGACAAAAACGTATCACTTTCATACAGAATGGGAAATTTTGACACTACAAACCAACATTCAGCTGAAGTCCAGAGCGCATGAAAAGTTCTGGAACTTACTCGCAGAGGGAAAGCACCCAAACATAAGGAAATGTGCTACCTCCTTGACTGCATTATTCAGCTCTACTTATTTATGTGAGTCAGTCTTTTCCCACGTAAAGCTCCTAAAGTACTGTTCTACCATGACTGATGATCATATGGAAGTGTGCTTGAGGCTGGCAGTCAGCAGTTACTGTCCAGACTATGCATCCCTGGCTCATTCTGTTCAGTGCAAGTCCTCAGAGTAAACTCGGGTACTGACAAAAAAAAGTCCATAGTTCATTGTGCTGTGTGCTGCAATATGAACTCATTGGAGTTATGCGAGGTACATAAACATACATTGTACATATAAAGAATTCTCAATGCATTTATAAATAAATGTAATAAATAAATATTTATGTTTTGCACATTTGTGTAACCACTATGCTACCAGGGGTCAGTGTTTGGCATTTTTGTACTTGGTCGATCATTTTGACTTGATCATTTATAAGTGGCTCGCATTGCTGAAAAAGTGTGAGCGCCCTGAGCTAAGTGTTTGGCAGTGTTCATTTTCATAGAACCAAAAAGCCAAAGAGGACCTCACAGATGGGGAAACAGCCAAGGAGAACGTGATACGGGCGAAGGAAGTTAGATGTGCTTGAAGACACAGTGTATCGCAGGGCGGACTTGATTGAAAACGCCACAGTTATCATCTAGACCCCCAAACTGCAGATTGTTGGCATCATAAGTGTGCTCTATGAAGAGCTGCCTGGCAGGGAGCCCCGGTGGCCTAGTGTTTACTCATAGTGACTGCTCACTGTAAGGACAGCGGTTTGAAACCTCTAGCTGCTCCACAGGAGAAAGCCTGGGTGTTCTACTTCCATGAAGACCCATAGTACATAAACCCACAGGAACAATTCTACCCTGTTCCATAAGGTCACTGTGAACGGTTACAGACTCGGTGGCAGTGAGTGTGGCGTGTGTGTGTGTGTGTGTGTGTGTGTGTGTGTGTGTGTGTTGCTGTCATAGTCTCCTGAGAAATGACATTAAGCGCTCCTGCAGACCTGGGTTATAGTGTATTGGGACTGGTAGTAGCTTTGAACCTCTCGGAGGCAGCCTTTGTGAATGTTTTTCCCTTGGGACCTCGGGAAAGTGGCTCTCAACTGGCTCTACCTCCAGCCCGCCTTGGATCCCACTGAGCCTTCAGGAACTTCAGGTGTCAGCTGGGGTTAGTTGTATCTTCTGCAGAAGATGTCCAAGGTTGGTGACTTTCTGAGTAAGGCAGTGAAGTTAATAACAGGAGAGCCTGCTTTACCATTGTGGTGAGCGGCCTGCTCAAGGCGCAGTACCAGGTGACAACCCCAGTCTGGTACCCGGGTCCCAAATAAGGAACAGCAGGTCCCTCTGTCGGCTCCCGGGGAAGGGCGCAGCCTAAGCTGTTGGGCATTTGGTCAGTGTGCCAAGCCCCAGTACTTCCCCAGGGTGGGAAACCACGTGCCTCCCCATGGCATTTAGCGTCTGCAGAGGTCCCGCGTTAAAAACGCCCTCCTGCGTTGTATCTTCAGGTCAGTGCTGAGAAAGACGAATGTGAAGTGAACGCATTAAAAACATTAGGTGGTATAAGATACAGAAAAAAGTAAATAAAATAAGGGCCCTTGGGGAGGGGAGGTAAAGGGAGCTGAGTTCAACAAAGGGAGTGTATTGAAACTGACTGGGGTAGCACTTGTACTATACTGCTGGACGTGACTGAACCATGGGAGTCAGTCTGTAAGAGCTCCCAGTGACATGAGATTTTGTTTTGTTTTGTTTTTTGTGGGCATCACTGCCCCCTGGTGGGAGTAGGAGGAGGCCCAGTCTTGCTCCTGGAGAGCTGCTCCTCGATTTGAACCGCCAAGCCAGTGGGCCGCAGTCCCACACTCAACCACTATGCCACCGGGGCTCAGCCCGACATGATTTTTAAAGTCAATAAAACCTGTCAGAAAATTAGGAAATAGTACTTGAGTGTGAACAAGGGTCAGTTCAGAAAAGGTGGAAGATTTAAGTAATAAATCCCCACCCTCTACACCTTCACACACATCTATACACAGTTGAACCGCTTGGTTGCCAGCCCTCCAACCTCCAACTCTCCTATTTACAAGAATGGACTCAGACTGTCCCTCTCTCCCACTACCCCTTTCCGTGTACAGCATGTGTGGGCATCTTTCCATGTCTGCGCAGAAGAATACGCAGCTCTTCCTTTGCTGGAACTCGGGCCAGCATCTTAAAGGATTTGGACTTTGAAGGGCTTCTCCCTGGCTGGGCATCTGAGAGCTTCTTGTCTAAATGAAATGGTTTTCACAACTGAGCTCTTGAAGCCCAGTGCCCTGCCCTCAGAGAGGAGTCAGAATATGGTTAGTTCTTAGAGAAGGTTTCCCTCACGTCTTGCCCCACCTTTCTTTTTCCAGGATTGATCCTGCCCAATGGAGACATTAACTGGAACTGCCCGTGCCTTGGAGGGATGGCCAGCGGGCCCTGTGGGGAGCAGTTCAAGTCCGCCTTCTCCTGCTTCCACTATAGCACGGAGGATGTCAAGGGGTCAGACTGCGTCGACCAGTTCCGGGCCATGCAGGAGTGCATGCAGAAATACCCGGACCTCTACCCCCAGGATGATGACGAGGCAGAGGAAGAGAAGGAGAAGCCGGAAGTGTTAGAGGAAGTAGCTCCCACGGAGGCCACTGCAGCCCCAAAGGAGGAGGGCTCAAGTTCATGAAGCCCGCGGTCCTGCGAGTTCGCATCCACAGGGACCTTATCCAGATGCCTTTCAGTCACTGTCAGAAAAAACCCTTCCTCCTCCTGTTCTGTGCACTGTCATG